>JAHDVE020011683.1:0-22507 GCA_022606495.2 Halesus radiatus
TGCAGCGCCTCGCAAAAGTTCGCAGAGGGAAGGGTGCATTGGTTCGCTGCTTTGATGCGCCACAGAAAGGCCGGGACGAGTCAGCGCTACCGGAGATCGAAAAAAACTATTTTCCAGGCTGTCGCCCAGTAGCAGGGCGCGCCCCTACATAGATGGAGAATTTCCCTCAGGTTACTGTAGCATAAGTGCTAAATATTTTATTTTTTATTTATTCTTTATATTCTATTTCTACCTCTTGTATTTTTTAATTATTTTTTAAATTTATTCTTTTTTATATGGCAGACAGAGTATTGATCTCACCGCTTTGTTCTGCTGAAATACAGACATTATTATTATTATTATTATTGAAAACTAAAGATAATTCATATGATTATAAAAGTCTTTAAATTGGTAATTACATAAATTTTTGAAACAATATTAACTTAATTGAATTGAATTGATTAATTCACCAACATTACGTGTTTTCCACAAAATCGCTCCTACGTCCTAGCTCAGAGCAAAAACCACTGGTAATAAAACCATCACTACATCCAAACATGTGGTTTTTGCGCAGAAGTTAAAACAGAAGCCTACTTGATTATGCCTATGTGATTTTATCAAAGCTCTACAAAAGCTTTACATATCTGAACTGACTGGGAAATATGATAACGAAAGCTTCGCGCTATCTAAGAAACCATTCTTATTTCCTTCGGGTCTGCGAAGGTGATTTCGCAATTGCATTCATTACCTTAAGAGTTTCTAGTTCTGTCTAGTTCCTCGTATGCTACGGAGCGACTTGCTCTGGAGCTTAAAGCGATGTGAAATCCTTTTAACAGTCTGCTGCCAGATCTGAACGTCTAAACCGAGGATAAAGTACACTTATTCTTACAACCCGAGTCACGCAGCCAGTTCCCGTGGAAGGAAATTAACCAAGGAATTATTTTTGCTGGGATTACAGAAGAAAATTCTTAGGGGGTGTTAATCGAGTCTAACTATTTTAAGTTGCTTCTTAAGTTTTCACGTGTGAACATGTTATTTGCTGGTTTAGTACAGAGAATTGAATTCCTAGTAGTATAGATCTTACTTTCAAGTTTTGAAGAGATGAACCGATGTAAGTAAGTTGTGGGCGTATCCTTGTGCCTAAAGTTGCATTAATTTTCAGTCACAATTAATAAAAAATCCTTTTCAGAAAATCATCTTCATTGATTGGTTATCACAATTAAAATTAAAATATAAAGAAAGGAGTGTAAGGAGAATATATGACGCGAATGTGAATGGAAGAAAAAGCCGGGGACGCCCGAGGAAGACATGGCACGATCAAGTGAATCAAATACTCGAGTCGGACCAAGTCAGAAGTCGGAATAACAGAAGAGAATGTATGAGGCGTTGTATGAATGTGAATGAAGCAAGAAGTATATGCCAAGATCGAGTTGTTTGGCGGTCCGTCCTCTCTGCCTACCCCTGCGGGGAAACGGCGTGATGGTTAGTTAGTTAGTTAGTTATAAATAAAAATGAACTATTTTCCTATTATGTCACTTTATATGAACTAAACTTGTCAATTTGACTGTCCTAAAACGGAATTTGTTCCTACTTGGGCAAGCAAAGCTTTCTTAAATGTTGTTGGTTAATGATGTGTTCACAATTAAATAAATATTATTATTAAATATTGATACATGTTACATAGAGGATCTTTCCATGCTGGTTTACACTTAAATTTAATGATAACTAATAAGTTCTGTTCACGTCTGCCGGCATCATGCAGTGCATACACCAATATTGTGTCTGATCTCGGAAAAAAAGGTGGTCAATGACTGTCTGGTGTAATTCGATGGGAGCACCCTCCCCAACAAAGATTCCATTGACTTGCTTCGGGTGAGTATTTCAAACCAGCTCAAGCATCGGGGCTCTATAGAAGCCCGAGTAAATCTGGCTTCCAAGAAACTGGGCCTCTTGTATAGGGCCAGCAGATTCTTCCATAGTGATCAACTGCTAATCCTATACAAAAATACTTGTTAAACCTGCTTGATTTTGTGCAAAGGAGGGCGGTTCGTCTGATTGACAATCCGTTGTTAACAGACCAACTACTATCTATAATACACAGGCGCCATGCAGGTATGCTGAGCTTGTTCTACAAATATTGCAATGGAGCCTGCTCAAAGGAGATAGCAGCGTTGATCCCTTCCGCGCCGGTTTAGGTTCGTGAAACTCAACGGACACGAGCGGAACATCCATTCACGGTTGATTTCGGCTTCGTGAGAACGGGTCGTTTCGCTTACTCGTTTTTGTGTAAATCGGCTTGTATGTGGAGCGAGTTACCGGCATCTGTCTTTCTCCTACATGTAATCCGGGTCTCTTCAAGGCCCACATTAACAAATCCCTTCCTACGGCCCCTCCTCAACCCGCCTCACAATGTTGTCTAATCGGGTAGCGATATAGTTCCCCTGTATGCGCTCTGTATATACAGGGGCGATCTTCTGAGGTGACACATAAAAAAAAAAAAAAAAATTAGATTTGCAGGCACGGCACAGAAGGGAGTATTCACATTACACCGTGCGTGAATGTGCTCATAGATAATGTAAGTAACTAATTTTGCCGTGCGTGCCGCGATGCTGGTAGATATGAATCGAACTTTAAACTGATTCATGATTATTACATACGAAATCAAATTATACTTACATCGATCTCCGAGCTAGCTCAATCCTAAGAGATGTTTATCGTACTTGAATTCGTTTATAATCAAATTATGAAACCACTGCTTCTATAATGTTTATCCATACAATCCAGGGATAGGTAATAAACATTTTACCTTTGCTAAAAAAAATATTTAGCAAGAAGACCTATATTGAATAGAAATGAATCTGGGCTTCTAGGAAAAGGTAATAAGGTACTCCAGTGAAAAACATTATGACCTTAAAAACATATATTCATATAAATTGGCAAACGCCAATTCTGATAATATAAATTTCATTATTTGTAATTATACGTATATTTATAAATCGTTATTTAAAAGTGAATAAATAATCATATCTTTAAAACTCCTTGTTATATTGGTTCCATTGTATTTAAAACATCTGACGTCACGTGTGTATTCTGTTTTTGGATTAGTACGGAGATTATTATTTTACGATTTTGTTTTGTATTTAAAATATGTATTTTTTAGCTTTAGTAAATTTTTAACTAAATTTGGGTGACTTCCAACTCTATAATTGTTATTAAATATAAAAAAAAGTATTATTAATAATACAAATTAGAGTATTCATGAGCAAACCAATTGTCAATATAGATGTTTTGATAATGTTAATGATCAATACTATTATTATTTGTCGAGTTAATGTTTCTAAAAAGATACGTAATGTTATTACCTATGTTTAGTTATGGTTTACTATGAATAGAATATAAAATCATATACGGTAAAGCTCATCCTTGATTTGACACTTGACATTCTAACCTCAAACCGACCGGCCATAGATTTGGAGCGTTTTGGCGGCCTTTGAAAAATTGAAACATTGAATTATTTTAACTATGAAAACTAACTTTCGATAAAAAACGAAATATGCTTTCAATGATCCCTCCCGCATCGCAAGCTCTGCCTCCATCTAAAGTAGCCATCCCTGAAAGCCACAGTGTTCAAGTGCAAAAAATATTAAATTAAATTAATGCGATTGCTGGAAAAAAAAAATTTAAGGTGAGGTCTTTTAAGTGCAATTGAGTGGTTTCGGTGTTAGTATATTTTCTATTTCTGATGACGTCATATTCCCAATCCAAAAGTGTGAGAGCCGAGATTAAGGGTGATAACTGAAATAATATCGGTTTCGAACTGTATTAAAAACACATATAAAAGAAAACTTCTTTAATTTACTTAATATCAACCGTATAAATATACCGTAAACAATAACTGCATGTCTCAATTAACAACGAGTTTAAAAATATAGCACAAATAATTTTAAAAGGTAACTTTTAAATTTGGAATTAGGTCGTACAATGACATCAGAGAGTACATAACATGTTCATGAGGGATGTAAAAGTAAAAAATATGCGTACACAAATATAGTATAAAGATATAAAACAGATAGTAAACTTAAGTTAAATTAATATTGCTTGAAAAGATATGATAATATAGCCTTCTTGTACTTGCCATCCGTGCACTTAAATAGATCCGCAACATCTGCGTACCTGTATAAATTACTAACTTCATGTAATCTTGGTAAAAGCGAGTGTTTGTAATGCTCAGTCCTGGTGTTTTTACATTTAAACAGAATTTTGGAACGAGTAGCTCTCCTAGGTATATGAAATTGAACGAAGTTAATTAAATAAGGGCCGTCTGCACAAATAATAATCAAAAATTACTATAATTTAGTGAAACTTTTGTTAAAACAGAAAAGAGGCAGTTTTACAAACGGCTTTTTTAAACACTGTTAAAAATGTATACGTTCGTCAAAACTATTGGTCAACGAAATGGAAATACCGACATAATGCTTTTGCATATTTATAATGCCCGAAGGATCGAAGCCTTATTATATCCAGACATATTAAATTCCAGATACAATGGACTGGGCAATGAAATTCTATTTCAGATTCTTTATTGTTCCAAAAATTAAAATTATTTGGTTTTCTGTCCTTTGTTTCGGGATAAAAAAAACTCTTCATGCAAACAAAACAATTCGTTGGTTGGTTTTGTATTACCAATTTCTCGTTTTTTAAATATTTTATTCTATCGAAGACGAAATATGACGCTTACTTTTATGTAGTTGTTTGATTAATTATTAATTTCTTATTTTTTTATTATTATTATAGTATATTTTTGAATTTTATTCTTAAAATGCGAAATTCGTGTCATTCGTTTTTATCATATTAACCACTTTTTTTGTACGAAAACTGTTTCCCGAATAACAGTACTTGTCTAAATCAAGGTCACCCTATGAATCTGGAATGCCTTTGGGCCTGCTAAAAAATGTACAAGAATGAGATAAAGAACGAATTCAAAAACATTAGGACCACCATTTGTTACGCGTTTTGAGGACGACTCGACTCGGTTTTATTTTTCCCAGATTTTCTTATGAAGGCGACGAAAAATCTTGGTAGAATAATTTAAAAGTGTGAATCGGTGCCTGCTGCTGGAAAGTTTAATGAACTTGGTTTTTGGAGTATGAAAGAGGACATGAAAAAACGGAATCATTATATTAAATAAAACAAACACTTTGTTACAAACTACGAACATATTTTATTTTTCAACAACCGGTTTCCTTTAACTCAAGCTTTGTGAGGGCAAATATAATAACTAAAGAATGATACAGTGTTATCGGTTATATATATTTACAGAATACAATGTAGTGAAATAAAGAGAATACAAAAGAGAGAGAAAAGAAAACAAAATATTAGAGGGAAACAACAATTGAAAAGTATTACGTGTAAGAGGGAGACAATAGTAACATCCGAGTATATTAATAATATTCGATAGTAAATACAACAGTGTAATGCGAATATAATGAAGTAGTTAGAGATAATCCTACAACATTTATACAAAGAAGAACGACTACATGATTACATAACAATAATTATCTGGATGAGGGAGGTAACAAAACAACGGTATTAATAACGACATATTGGGTGGAAATTAAGAACTGAAAAAAAGATTCACAGGAAAGATGTTTAAAATCGGGCAATAGGATAAATTTGATTGATTATTAAGAAGGTTATCAGCTAATTTTAAATTTAATTAAAATATATTCGTGGTTTATAACAAAGTGTTTGTTTTATTTAATATGATGTTAAACAACAAATTATTTGCTACTTTCGAAAAAAAAAGTATACATGAATACATATTTGTATTGGTGAAATGACAATCGTCGCACTCGGTAGTCATATTTTCTGACCATTGACGTCAGAATTAATAGACTAGCCCTAAGTACGATTTTGACGGCTCGAGTGAAAGGTCTTTCATACTAATTTTACAACGTTGTGGCAACAGTTTTACATATTGCATTTCATTCAAACTACTCTCTAAACCTTCCAGATACTAATAAGAACAAACTGTGAACTGAAACTATTATCAGCGAAACAAGTCTAGTAATTTTCGAGAAAATTGAGGACTGACAGACAAATAAACATTCATTTTTATGTACAGAGATTCTATTATATTTAACTTTTCCACTTTCGCTCTGTTATGAGTACAGGATATTAAAAAAATATATATAATGATGTTTTAAAAAGTCGAAAAAAAATGAATAAGACCACAGATTTATTAAAGTACTATGATTTTTTCAAACACCAACTAGCGTGGTCTGTTGCGTATCCTTATTACATTGCAACCTTACTATAATAGAATAGATTTGGTCCGTGTTCCAGCATTAGATCGAGTGAGAGTAATAAAACACATCTTAGGCTGAGCACATTCAGAATTTAAATGAAATATTTTCAACTCAGTATTGAATACCCATGAGTTAGGCGTGAGAAATACATCCCTTGGTATTTATTCGATATGCTGGTATTCTTTTGAGGCTCCGCTGTCACCCTTACATTCAGGTGTAATAAAAGTTGGAACTGGAAGAGGGTGCCCCCATTCTGCCCGGACAAAGGGAACTGTTGACAACCTGAAAAGCAATAGAACTTCTGCTACCCTCGGCTCCTTCAGTACTAAGGGAGGTCCGATTCTCAAACACTTCTCGACGAATTATTTAAACGTCAATCTGTGTACAGTTACTCGCTAGGAAATATGAGATTTGTTGACAGGGCCGCCCATATTAAATTTTCAAAATAATTAAAATTTTGCTGCGAAGTTTTTGTACATAAGTACTCATTGAAAAATGTATTGACATAAGTATTTCTGAGATAGCTTTGCTGAGAAATAGCGCAGCTATTGTCAAGCATTCGCTTTGTGTTTAAAAAGAGGAGGGATCTTGGAATATTATCTCTGCTTACTTTTGTTTCACACCTCAAATAGTACTAATAATTGAGATTGAACAAATATGATCTCCTTGATTGCATATCTCCTTGAAAGCTGCGGGTATCTTTAAAATGATTTAAGTGCTAATATTATATTAAGTCTATCACCACTGTAACAAAACTGTACTACTGTTTTTTTTTTTTAAGTTTAATACTTGCTGATATTTCGATATTTTCATAATATTATTTAAATTGACATAACAAAACTGTTACGCTGTTTTCATATTTTTATAAATATTTTTTTTTAACTTGTGTACACTGCTCAAAATAGGAATGTACCTATATTGTTCTATTATTGCGCTACGTTTGATGATTATTGTTATTTATATTTGTATTATATAATAGTGTTGAACTAAACTCCTGCTGACAAGCTACTTGCAGTGGCATATCGGGTACAAATTCCCCTTGTACGTAATTGATATTACACGATAATTTTTTTTTTAAATTTTATAGTGTAATATTAGGCTAGGCGTTCTGTCAATTTAAGCAAGACAACAACTAATTAAAAAGGTTTGGCTTGTTTAAAAAGAAACCGAATATTTTGTTGAGTTTTTAATTTGAGCCTATATAAAAGTGTTTTGCAATTTTTTTACCGCAGTCAAAATCACGCAAAACAAACGTGGACGGCGGTGAACTAAGTTGGTGCCAAAATGGGTATCACGTGACATTTACCTCCAGCCGTCGAAATTGTACTTAGTGCAGGTCTATTAATTCTGACGTCAGTATTTTGTGCCGTTTTCTTACATTTTGTTATTGTACATTATCCTTAATTAGAACCTATATAATATTACCTTCTCTCTTAGCAATAACTAGAACTATAACAGTTGAACTCGAAATGAAGTGAAATATGATACTGATGAAAATAGCAACTACTGGGCTAGTAAGTACACTTTAGTATTAACTTTTTTTAAATGTGATACCGCACAAGAATTTCAACTAACCGGAGACAGTGAATCACATCTTATTTAGGAAATGATGTCATAAGAAATGTGAAGCAGATGATGGGAAAAAGACATATATTTTTTAATTTTCTTTTTAATTATTCTATTATATTTAGGAAAACAGCAGTTTTAAGGTATGATAATTACGTTGTTAAATGAAGATAAGATAAATCAATTAATTCAATAATAATAACTTTGTTCAAAACCGCTGTATTTAAAATGTAAACATCTACGAGTACGTGTTTCAGGATAAACCATTTAACTACTAGAAAAAAATGCTCTAATTTCTTTAATTTTTCTCATGAAACATGTAGATATTTAATTGTTAAATATCACGGTGTTAAACAAAATAGTTATCATTGATTTAAGAAACATGACCACAAAGTTGTTTTACATCATTTGAAGAAATAAGATAAATCAATTAAGTTTCGTTAATTGAACACTTACTAGCAATTCACACTATATTTTAAAAATAAAAAATATTCCATTTTAATATGGTTTTTTATTAAAGAACCACCATATATTTAGTTTTAATTGTCCCAGTCTGAAGATACCCGTGATAGGGTGAAACCGGTCTGGTCGAAAATAAACTATTGGAAAAAGGATACAAAGGTTCTTTCATTTAAAAAAAAAATCATAATAAATTGGAATTCTACCATAGATAGTTTCAAAATTAGAGACGAACAAAATTATATTTTAGAAATAATTCATTAAGTATAGGCAAATTTTACAGTAGTGGAAATATGTATTATTGTTTTTAATATTATAATGATTGCTTAAGATGAAAATTCACCCCCCTCGGGATGCAAGACTTGATATAATTTAACATAAAATGCTTTGTTTAATGAATATTATAAAACAAGTAAAAAAAGCTCAGCTTAATATGTGGAAATACAAAGAAAGATTTTTTTTTAAATATAATGCAAATCAAATTTAATAATGTTATTATTAAGTTCTTCGAGTATTTATCGTTTTTATTATTGTGACAGCTGTTTCGGCGTTCAAGGCTATTTTCAAACTTCGGGTAATTCACATTGTGATGACTAATTTATATGATTTTATTTACTCCCACACAATTCAAATTTAGACGGGTTTTTTAAAATAATGATTTATTATCGGTAAAACTGGTTTATTCTGTTAGGTTTTACAACTGTAATGTGTACAAATGTTAATGTTTTCATAAATGATTTATATAAATTTGTTATATTGTTTTGATAATGTGAACATTCTGAAATGTGGTGAATAAACAATTTTCCTTTCTTTATTAATTAATGTTTATTAGGACCATTCGATCATTTATTAATTTATAATTGTTCAAGTACATTTAATCTAAGACCCTTTCTTTCTACATATATTATTTTACATTAAAATTTTAGTTCTACGAATTAAACACAGAAATAATTAATACAGAAAGATATTATCTGCGATGAGAAAAGAAAATCACAATTATTATTTTATATACTATGAGACGTATTATAATGAATTATTAATTACCTTTATCAGATTAAACTTATTTTATTTTTAGATCTCCTGTTAGCTTTAAAAAAAATCTTTGCTGTTTTATTTAATCATACTATCTCCACATAGGAATTTCCCAGTGAGACAGACATCGATCAATCCAAAATATTATGTTTTAACAAGATAAATAATAAAAAAAACTAAATAATTATAATAAGAATATATGAAGTTATTTGTTTTACAAGATCTCGTTAAATCTGAACATAGCAACACGTAAATAATGTATATTTTAATTAAACGTTTTTTTTTTTTATAATCACGACTTTATTAATCGTATCAATATGTTTCGAAAGCGATGCTTTCCTCATCAGGAATATACAAATAACTAAAAAAATAATAATGTCAAGTATTGACAAATGATAAAAATAGAACACAATAATGTAATAATAGACAAATTATAAACGTAAACAAAAATTGATTAAAGTAGGTAAGTAATTAATCAAAAATGTAAAAAAAAAGTTATTATGAAACATTGAATAACAAATTCGTATTCGAAAATTTAAAATTATGTGTTTTTATTATAATTATTAATATGAAAATAAATACAAGAGACAGCTATTTTAAAAAAATATTTCATTATTATGATTAAATATTTTATTATTAATAATTTTAATTCAATTATGTTAATGATGCCACAGAGTGAATACCAATCTTTTGAAGAAATAATAATATATGTTTTGTTATTTGTAAAATAATGCCAGTTATTATATTTTTTTACCTACAGCAGACCTCGAGCCTGAGAACCTTAGTCCGAAGCTAAGGCTCTTCCTGCTATACGACGGAGGTCATAGATGTGATAACTATCAAATTTTCAATGTTTATAAACTCCCTTATATTACGTTTCATAAAAATTTATTCATTCAAAACACTTCTATCTAGTATCCACACGAGA
Source organism: Halesus radiatus (assembly GCA_022606495.2). Taxonomy (NCBI): domain Eukaryota; kingdom Metazoa; phylum Arthropoda; class Insecta; order Trichoptera; family Limnephilidae; genus Halesus; species Halesus radiatus. The sequence goes on from JAHDVE020011683.1 coordinate 10,273, forward strand.
TCTCTAAAACCCCAGCATAAGTTAGTTTTCCTTTGCCAGCGCACCAGGTGTCCTCGCTAACAATGTTTGTCCAACGCTAGATGTGTCTGATGGCTAATCGGCTCGAGCCGCTCCGCACCCTTAGCGAAGTAAAGCGAGGCTAAGTCCGGGTTAGCGAAGGCCTCCGGGGAAAGCCCCTGGTCAAAAAAGCCTTTAAAAATACAGCCTTTTCTAGCAAAGCTCGGATTTGAATTTTGATCAAGTCTAGTACTAGTACTTTGTAGAGCTTAAAGTCATATGAAATTTCTTTTTGCTTCACTTGAGTCAGAAAGTGAAATATTTCTATCATTGAATGGTTTCTATGAAAATTTCATTGTTCCGATTTTCCTTTTCACTGAATTTTACCATTTACTTTGTTCGACAATTGCCTACTATTCTCTATTCAAACCATTATATGATGTGCCCTAAGGTTAGAAAACCTCCGGTAGAGTAGGACACAAGTTTTTTTTTTTTAAGAAATACGAACATTGTCCTAACGAATAACCCGACAATATTTGAAAATCTCTTACTACCATCACAGTAAGCGGAAGATGTTGCTTATCTCGTGTGGAGGACTTACCTCACCGAGGAATTGAACTCACGACGCCTGGGTGTTATACGATGCCAACACAGCCGCTGACCGGTCACAAGTTATGTAACAGAACAAAGTACAAATTTTCAACAAGAATATGGGTAAAAAAGCATAGATAAATGCGTGATTTATTTTTTGGCCATCTCATTTGTTACAATCTTTCAAAATATTACCTTACAGAAAATACTTAAAAATTAACATTAAGCAAATCTATAAATAAAATGTACTTAATACATACCCTTTTAAGTAAATCAGCTCATAAAAAATCTTGTGAAAACAGATATAATTTTTGTGAAAAAAGAAACTTTGAGAAAAAACTTGTTGCTGCCTTACTGAATAATTAGCAAATTGTAAGCAGGTACTCCGGGGCTTCCGTAACCCCCATTCCTCCTACATCCGTCTATTGAGACTACCTTCTCCGTGATACATAATTTATTGCGGTACAAATATTGCGTATCTTTCTATTGGGATTTTTGTGATTTTCTTGAGGGACCTACATTGAAAGTAGATGTTTTCTTTTAGGTTTTAATTTCGGAAGTTTTGGCGTGTCTGTGTACCTGAAAAGTCTAATTTAATTTTTTTCCTAACCTGACGAACTTTCTCAGTCGTTTTCTAATTTCGAAATATTTAAAAGATAATTATTTAAAATGGCCAGTCTGCGACCTAGGGGTTCGATTAACAGATATTTTTTTTATGCGACACCTTACAAGAGCGCCTCTGGTGTACGAGTACAGAGCACGTATAGGGAAACTATATCACTACCCGGTTGGGCAACGTTATGAGGAGGGTTAAGGAGAACGCTGTAGGAAGGGATTTGTTAATACGGGTTTTGAAGAGGCTCGGATTAAATGTTGGAGGAAAGACAGGTGCCGGAAGCGATGCGACTGATATCTTTTTGTTTTCTGTTTCTTTGCCTGTATCACTTTTCATTTGAGATTTGTTAATATTATCCTCTTCAATTTTCAATGATTAATTATTACAAAGAGGGTTTTAAGCTTCAATAAGATATTACTATAAATTGATTTTTTTTGCATGAATACCGCACAAGAGTATAGTATAGTAGTATATACACACCATAGTCTCACTGCTCCCAAACCAGTGAGACTATGGCATCCCCAATTGGGGAATGTTGTGAGGCTGAAGGTATTGGGGACAGAAGGGTGGGGAAATACCTGTCTATTCAGACCTGGTCACCAAACACGGCTAAAATCCATTTCAAGCAACGTTTCAATTCTGAATGTTGGTCTTTCACCAGGGCGATACTGAGAGTATCTTCCACTCTGGAACGTGCGCAAATATACTTTATATTTTTTTAAATTAATTAATTGTGAAACAGCACAAATTAATTAAATATAATTTACTTGCGCACGCCGGGATTTTAACCCGCGACCTTCGGATTCGTAGTCGAGAGCCTTACCCCTCGACCATCGAGGCCGTCATATAACTATTTAATTTTATAAACGGTTTAGTTGCAAAAAAAAAACCTGCTAATTATTATTATATGTGACCGAGTTTCGCCTTCCAAAGGCATTATCTGAGTGTTTGATTTTTTTTTTTTAATATATACATTCGTTATATTTCAACTGGTTTATGTCGATCACAATTCTAGAGATTCACCGCTCAATACTCCATAAATAAACCACAGAATTGCTTAATTTATTCCGTTTTGACACACTGGAATTCAGTGGAAAACTATCAATGTTGATAGATTTTTTTTTCTATTGGGAGACACACACGTTAATTATTAAAATGTAAAGATCAGTCCCACACAAAAATCATTTCCAGGAAAAGTAAGCTTCTGTCTTAAGTAGGCACTCACGAACCTGAAAAACTCAAATCAATTTACAGTCCGTATATTTAATATTTAAAGCACGCCAAATTTATTCCGCATTAATGACGTATTAAAGCTCCCGTTTCAATTTTTTGGTTCATATTGCTTCCGACCAATTAGATTTGAAATTCGAATCGTTCGAAATTTAAATCGCGTCTCCGATATTTGGATGGAGTTCGTTAAATTCGAAATATCCCCATTGTGCCGCGCTCTGTTCGTCGGCCGCCGATTGTCGAATGGAATAAATTTCATTTTGTTTTGTTTATTACTTATTTCGATACGACAGTTGAAATCTGAAGAGTGCAGATATAATGAGACACGAACAAATTTGTATTTTAAAGAAATAATAAGTATTAGCCTAAACAACTCAAAAATATTTAGATGGGATTGTGTTGGTTGCATGTAAATGGATCAAATATTATTAGACCCGGGTTTCATTTTCAAGTGGGTTAAAAAAAGGGGGGACACTCAAAAATACACACTTTATTGTCTGCTAACTTAATAAAAACTAAGAAAGACTTACTTATAAATTCTACACGGGTAATTAGGAAAATATATAAGGTTTCCAATAACAAAAGTTCTTAGTCTTTAGCTTATAAATTATGTATGAAATTCGTTCTGAAATTTTAGGTAAAACGTTCGAAAATGCCTTCACCGAATTTTCTTTTTTTTTATTTATTAATAAATTTTTTCATACATACGTTCACATTTAGGTTATAAACATTTTTTATAGATACAAATAAAAATTATATTCATTTATATATACATTTGAACATGTATACAAACCAACGTGTAATGTATACTCGTATAATGCAAATAATCCCACATAGGCAAGGCCAAAGCGACACGCCTAGCTCGCCCCCCGCCCCCTTATTCGGTTTTCTCTTCTTGCGTGTTAGGTTAGGTCATATTTTTTTGATTTGTTTGAACATGCACAGTTGACATTATGGTATGATTTTCATGGATTTAAAAAAAAATACAGTTTGAGGAATTTCGCCATTCCAAACCTTAGATATTTTCATAACTACCCATATAGAATTTAACACGGACGTTCGAATTATTAGACTGGAGGCAAAGATCACGTGACATCTATGTTTTCACGGCATTCCACGTTTGTTTCGCGTGATTTTGACTGATGTGAGCAAATTACAAAACATTTATAAATATGGTCAAACTACATACTTTTAGGAAAAGATTTTTGTAAACAGCCGAACCTTTCTACATAAATGCTGTTTTACTTAACTTGGAGGCACCCCTATCTCGCCTCCGACCCCTCTTATTTTGGTTTCTTCCTTTTGCCTGTTAGGTTAGATCATTTTTTTAAATATTTATTTAGGTGTCCATCTTTTAAATATTAGTATTTGTTGGTCTTTTGGAAATGGAAAAAAACATTAAATATCCATCACGGACTTGTTAATTTTTCTTTTCTCTCTCAGTGAATGAAGTTATTTTCCATATTTTACTAAGTAATCTTTTTCTACAATGTTTTTCCTCTTATTTTAAGTACCAATTGTTATTTTTTTGTTTGCATTATTATCACTTATTGAACGTATTGTGTGCCATTACGTCTGGTACGAACTGTAGGGGCACGCTGATCCCGATTTGCGGAGAGGGCTGGGAGGGGAGAAAGCACGACCTACCGTTCCCTCTGCGAGGAAGAACGATATTAATGACGAGACCCTTATTTACGACTTTTGAATTTCTGTGGGCCTTGTCCGTGTGACGATGCTTGGTCTGGGTTCAGTGAGGCAGTAGTCCGATGGAAGGCCGGGGTAAGCGGTAGTCAGAAGAAAAGAAGGCGAGTAAATGAGAAGTCGAGCGGGCAGTGGAGAGAGAAGGCTAACTGAACTCGATTTTGTTTTCGCAGGCTATATACGGTCTACAACGCGCAGACCCACAGTGACGTGCGCACGTTCAACAAGCCCCTCTCCCCTCATCGCCTTACTGCTGACGTTTTTATTCAAGTCATTCCTTTTCTGAATGGTCGATGAGAACACACTCCTCACAAACCGCCCAGAATACATTAACAAAGGTGGCTAGGCACATCCCACCAATCAAACAACATATTTATAAAGGAACTGAGAGTCGAAATCGTTTTATAAAAACAATATTTATTTGACCATCAGACCCCCTAACAAATTAGGCATAATATCAATCTATACAATATAAAAACTAGACACACAATTTTATTAAAAAAGGCGTCAAGACGTCCGACACATATTGCATTGCACTACCCCTGCATACGTTTTGGAATAAAAAACTATTATTACTATTTTTATTATATTTTTGTTTTTGTTCGAAAGAATTGGTATTCATTAAAAAGAATATATCCAATGGCCAATTGGATTGATGAATTTCTCTCACACCTTTTGGGATGTTATATACAACAAGTGCGTTAAATAGACCTGCATGATATAACATTAAATTTGGGATCCCAAACTACTACAGCGCTGCCATATCGCTTGGCAAAGATCGAAATAACAAGTTTTCTTCTCTCCTTCTAATTCTTAAGCCTTTAGAGTTGGATAATAACATTATTCATAGGAACACCAGTCGTTAACTTTTAGGTAGTTATGATACAATCCATTTTTGTTTCTGCCATTCACATACCATGAACCTATTAAGACACGACCTGTACGAGTAGGACCCGCACAAGAAAAATAGTATACATATTTAGGAACCGGCTCACGGGAGGATTCGCAAATCCTGACTATTGTGATTTGCGAATCCTCTTGGGATTAGAAAGGCGTTTGGTAGTTTCCCAAAAGAGATGTTGTCGCTCTGAGCGAACATCACTTATGGCACCAGCCAGTGTGGTCGGTCGCTGAGGTAGCGGGTGGTGACATCAGTGGTTGCTGGGAATAGAAGACTGTTCTTTTCTGGTAGCGGCAGGTCGTGATATCCAAGGTAGGACATGTTTTCCATTCTGCCGATGAAGTGAAACGAAGCACATACCACTGTGCATACGCTTTTTATTGGGCGCGCGGCGCGGCCGAACATTTTGTGCACATATTTTGAAATCTCGGCTCGGTATTGCATTTGTGGTGCAATCTTGACTTGCTATTGCATTTGTGGTGCAATATAGGCTATTGGCTCGGTGTTGTGAAATATCAGCTCTCGGCTTAGTTATTGCACGTATTGTGCAATAATTTAATTTGCTTATAAGAAATATGTTTTATCTGTATAAATTAATCCACTCTGCAGACATGTTCGATACACGACCATAACTCCACATTACCGGATAATGTGCTAATTTCCCAACGTCCACTTCACCGACCATAACTTCGGCTTAAACGCAAACAACTTCAGAAAACAGTCAGAGATTAATTAACAAGCATGGCTTGGTGCACTGTAGCTACAATAACTCTAGGTGGAGACTGAACAAATAGTAGGTACAGTGTTTACGGGGTACAGTGTACGGGCACAAGGTGTATTATTTGTCGAGGAAGTTGATGGCAGCTTGGGACCCCTCAGAGCTCTCAGAGACATTATTGTGGGACCCAGAGGAAATGCTAGTGATGCAATTTCCGACTCACAGTAATGTGCATTACTATGGTACAAATATCAAAAAATAATTTATATTGTTTTTTAAAAGATTTATTTGAATTTAATAGTATTGGTTTGATTTTTTTTATGACTTAATGGTATAAAGCGTCACGTTTACCTGGGCAGCGCGGGGTCAGTTCTTGGAACACACATAGAATTAACAATTTTTTTTTAATGCTACTCATTAATTTGTAACGTATAATTATCGAATTTTGAACTATAAACCACAATATCTGACAGCCAGACGTTAACTTTCTGATGTTTTGTTTTTACACAAAGGTATACCTGCATTATTTGATACACCCAACATTTCATCTCAAATTACATTAATAAAACAACAAGAAAATAAATCAGGAGGATTAAAATGATATTACATATTGTCCTATGAAGCCTACCACATAAATATATACAATTACAATACTTTACACTGCTCTAACAATAGAGCAGACATTTTGAATGATCCAATTAAACACTTTTAAAAAAAGTTCTACCTTTAATATTAAGGTGCTAATATACATTATGCCATTTATTAGGCAGTCAATAGTACCAAAAGTGTATCATTAGCACAGGTGACAATAATGAATAGTTTGTATACTTATGTTTTGTGCCTTTTGGACGTTTGTCATCAACTTGTACATCTTTCACTAAAAACATTATTGCTGTTTAATTTTCTTATTCATTATGATAAAATTTAAGCATTCATATATGTAAGCGTTGGGCATATTGCCTATTTTATATAATGAAATAAATTAATTTAAATAACACGTATGTAGCAAGAAATCTATTTTCGTCCTGTAATCTTATTTAATCACGTAAACTCTGGAGAAAACTTGATTTTTTAATCAATTTTTTTAACGATTATTAGTTTGAAATATTTAAATTGAGAAAAAAATTACTTGCCATTCTAATATAAACAGCTGAATGACTGTAGCATAGAGATAATAGAAAAATATTAACGAGAAATGAATTTAAAATTTTATACACATATATCCAGATATACAATAAAAATTAGGAAAAAACATGTTTCATTGTTGAGAGATATCAAATAGCGAGAAGAGTTCCACAACTGAATTTCGTTGACTGATATTTTTGATAAATGAATTAAAAATTACTTTGTAATCACCACTTTATAAATATGCATATATATTAACATGTTTCGAAAGTGAAGCTTTCCTCATCAGGACATACAAAATAGTAAAAAATAATAATTTCAAGTATAAAAAAATGATAAACATAGAATACAATAATGTAAGAGAGACAAATTATAAACATAAACAAAAAATAATTAAAGTAGATAAGTAATTAATCAAAAATGTTCATTTTTTTTTTCAACATTGAGTATCAAATTTAAATAATATTAATATTAGTATGAAAATATTTGGTTACTAATTATATTTAATTGTCCATTAACAATTTTTCTATTTTCTTCAATTTGTCAAATTGTAAACAAGTTGTATTTGTATGTAAAAATTTTATACCTTTATTCATATCAAAAGAATGATTTGTTTTTAATTGTATTTTAAATATTTATTACTAAGCATAACACAGCACTGCTATACTTTTATATTAACCAACAAACTGTGGAGAAGTACATGTTAAATCTTGAATTAAATGCATTCACTTTGTGTACCTATAGTATCATAATATGGGCATATGCCTAGTTTGGTATTTGAAAATAATATTTACTCTGTAATAAAACTTATAAATGAATAAATACAAAAAAAATAGAAAACTTATACGTTACTAGTTTTAACACAACCGTGTCCAGATTAATAATTCCATATTATTTATGCATGAATAGGTGAACTCTTGAATTACACAAGTTTTGTGTCAAACGAACTAATTTTCAAATTATAGTTGAATCTGATAATTTAAAAAAAATTAAGATTTCCAAAGGCATCCTCACACGTATACCTACCTACAACCTTAATTAACCGACGTAAAGCTGAATGCGCCGGACATATTCTCATTACAGCTTATACTACCTGAAAGTCGGAAACGTTAATGTTAACCGTAGAGACTAAATAATTGCAAACGTAGCAAAGTCAGTGGAGCCCATTTCTACTACAGCTCGTACTCACCTCAGCACAGCGCTTTGAGTCAATACAGACCGCTGAGGGATAAGCCGATGGAAGTGAGTTGTATCTTCCCGAAGTAGGGGAAATTTTGTTTGGCTCTTGTTCAAACTGGTGATATCAGTTTTCTTTCAAATCGATATTATCATATAATAATAATAAGAGTTAATTTCTATAGCGCAGTTTTGTGAAGGTTCACCTCAAGTGTTATCTTGTCAGTCACCGAATATCTTGAGAATATCTTGTCAGTCACCGAATGTATCCAAAGTATGGAAGCGTCCCAATATTTATGGTATTATAGTTTGGTCACACAATATTATTTACGTTTCCATTGCATTAAGTCTACTTTGATAAATTCTTCACAAATTCCATGTTAAATTGTCTTAGTATTTTGATCAGAACTGCTTTGTGGACCGCGGCTTTCATTTTCTTTGAAAACTCCGTATTAGTGACTGTGGTGGACGTATGTCCAAGGGTATAAAAGGGACAACAGAGTATGAAATAGATAGCACAATTTAGCGGATCATATAAGCAAATGAATGGTGGTCTTATCCTTCTTCGTTCCTTAAAACTGACCTTGCAACATTATGATCATTAATTATACTCTAACTACCAACACATCGACTTGTCATTCCACCTCACGAATCCTAGAGATATTGAAGACGACGCGAATTGTACCAAGGGACGTGCAGTAATCATAGTGACTACCGTATTTAGTCCTACATTGAAAGTATTGATTGAATTCATCCTTTTGTTAATATCTCTATTAGCCGTCCCGTCTCTTGGGATCATCTGCCTGTCTGTGGCCCAGAAAAGCCTTACAAATTGGAAACACTAATTTTACTTTATATCGGTATCGATCACAAATCTAGGGATTACCTGTTCAGTGGTGAGTACAGCCAATACAATCAGTACCCACCTTAGTGGAGGCTCTAGTCGCTAGTCGGGGTGGTTGACTGGTTTCCGCTGGATGGAGATGATAATTGAAGGGAGGCTTCTAATTAGATCAGCGAGCTCCGATGCTTCGCAAGTGTTTGTTAAGATGCGCAGTGGCGGAAATATGAGCGCTGGCGTGACGGTGCCCTGATCGGCAAGTTTTCGATATGTTTTTTTTTTACAAATGATTTCTCACTTAACTTTTGCCATTAAAATTTCAATGAAAATTCCACCCGGAACTCAATTACTCTGTAATAAGTCGCATAATGGGATACGCATTTAAGCTGTATTTGAAATATATTCGGAGGTGCGCAGAAACAAGTTATTTACGTACTTAGTGGTATCGATTAAAAGTTTTTTATATCACGGAAAAATTTCTTTCGTAGTACGTCCTTTGATTATTTATATCTGTGTATAAAACAGTACCATTTTACATAACATGTTTTTCTTAAAGTGTCATAAAGGTGCTTTGTATGACGTTTTATAATGTGGAGTGTAAGGTAGGTTTGAAGAGGTGATACTGTAAATGGAGTGTTATATGTGTCGTGACCACCTCACTAGGAGAACCTGTGATGAGGTATTCACGCGGATGTGTTAAATGTGATACAAGTATTGATGTGTATTGATTAGATTTATTTTATTATTTTAGTTTTGCTGTATAAATATGAATTCGATAAAGAATTTGAAGAGAAACACATTTTTTTGTTTTTGTTTTTTGTTACAGCAGGCAAATCCTTTAAAAAATAATAAACATGTAATTATAGATACGCTCGACTAAGTTTGATAATATTAATATATATTGCACGGAAAAGGAGATAAGTGACTATTAAGTGAGCACAGTATTTTATGTATATAATTATTAATATTTTATTTCATTAAAACAATTTTTTTAAATATTTTTAATTGCACGTGAATATAATATAGGAGAATTAATTGAGTTAATCAGGAAGTATTTAAGCCTATCGAAAAAGATCGGGAATTTTCCTAAAAAATAAGCCGAATAGGCCTCCAGGAGCGCTATTCTGGTTCTATTTAAGGAAGATTCCTTATCTTTTTTCCTTAAGTTAAATACTTTTTGATTAAATGCGGAATTTCCAAGAGACATAATAAAAATATCCTAAATAGATTACTAAGAGATTATTTGAAAACACAAATTGACGAAATATTTCAAGTGACACAATATTTAGAACAAAACTTTTAAAAACAATTACACTATATTATAATGCATTTTAATACTTTTTTTTGTATTACTAAATAGCATAAATAAGCCATAAAACGGGAATTGCGCTTCGTCTCTATGACATATATAAATAAATCGTAACGTTTCATTAATCCATCTTACCACGTCACCCAATCACGTGACATGTAGATCCCTCAGTTATCTATAACAAAATTAATTCTACTCCTAGCCAATGAACCATAAAAGCTTTTGTGTCTAGTATAAATTGAAAACAAACATAAATTGAATTTTAATGGCTTTCTTTCCTATTATTCTTTTCAGGTTCTCATTTGCCAAAATCCAATCCAATTTTACTGGAGATAATCGCAACGTGATATGGGCTCGTTAAAATATTGATGTCGCTGCAATGACATACATTGCCCGAACTAGGTACGCCCTCCACCAATGACAACAAGGGGAATATTATAATATGATGCGTTTTATCCACTTCACAATCTGTATTTCCAATGTACATCTTTATTTACATAACCTACAAAAATTCAGTACACTTACTTTCTGGATATGCCTCGTATGTTACACTTATATACCTACTATATATCATGTTCTTCTTTTAACTTCAAACATTTATTTCTTTTCAATTTATATTTTATAATTGAAGTTTGTAAACCTCATTGTAATATTTAATCATTGAAGAAGATAATATTAACACATCCCAAAAGAACCAAGAAACCGAAAAAACAACAGAAAATAAAAAGTTTTCAGTCACATCTGGGACTCGAACCCAGGACCTCTACCTATCCGGGGTAACCGCTTAACCAACTTAGCTAATGAGACCAGTTCAATTTACGTCATCTACACCGATATCATACTTCAAGTTCGAGACTTGTTAATATTATCCGTTGTTTTTTCGGTTTCGTGGTTCATTTACGATGTGTTAATTTTATCTTCTTCAATGATTTTTTTCTTTCTTTCTGTACACATAATCATGTATATGTTAAAATATTTAAAAGCCCATCGAGGCGTTTAAAATTAATAAAAAAACAAATTTCTATTCCATGTTATTTTCTGTAGTATTTTGTTATAAACTTTTTGTTTGATGCAGAAAAACGTAGTTACTGTTTGTCTTTAAAATTATAATGTCAGGTCCCACACTAGTATTTTACATTCCTTTTTTCGGTCCACCTCTCAAGTGTGCCTCTGTCTGTAAGGTGTAAAGACAGGGAAACTTTATCACGACCCGCTTGGGTAGCATTGTGAGGCGGGTAAAGTTAGGTCCTGTACGAAGGAATTTATTAATGCGGGTCTTGATGACAGATGCAGAGCACACGCGAGCCGCCTTACACAAAAATGAGTCAGGGGATCGACAGGCTCGTGTTCGTCGAGTTTCGCGTGCGTGCACCGGTGCCCTGAGGATCAATACTGCTATTTTCTTTCGAACAGGCTTCATTGAAATACCTATAGAAGTGACTCAGTATACCTACATTAGAGATAGCAACAAGTCTGTTAACAACGCGTTATCAATCAGACGGACCGCCCTCCTTTGCACAGAATCGAGCTGGTTTATCAGTTATTTTGGAACTTCAGCCCACAAAGCTTTAAAACAATTCAATAGGGACGCGGGTAGTATGTTTTTCACAAAGGCACATTAGGTTATAATGTTTAGGTATAAGGGTAAAATAATTTTTTTTTTCATATTTATTGAACTGCACACAACGAGCCTTGGATTTATCCTCATGGCCTGTATCATCTTTAGGAATGCTGTATTCTTAAGCAGATAAAGGAAAAAAACCCGAGTCATTAGGATACCGAGTCAATCTTCGAAGCATATTACGTTGAAGTACTGTTTGTCCAAACGGGGCATTTTCACCTGATGTTCCAAGTATTGTAATTCGTCCATTCATATTCGATTGTTTACTTATTGCTGAGGATAGATATCATTTATTTTAGTGAACGCCGTTATCTTTGAAAATCACTCGTTAAAAATGTAAGCGGTATTGTAGAAGTCGTGTTAGCGAAGCTAGCAGTCCACAATGGAGTGCTGATACCAACCCTGATGT
>JAHDVE020011684.1:0-122066 GCA_022606495.2 Halesus radiatus
CAAGTCAACTATATTATAATTTATTATGCAATAAACAGCCATTTGCATAAGTGCCTCAACGTATTTATTTCATAATCAGCATTTACCGTATATTCACTTTATTACGTAGTTGAGTAATTTATTTTTTAGAGTAACAGTTTTCTCTTTTTTTGGTATTCATGTAAAAAAAAAAAAACTAAACGTTTCCTAAGGTCGAAATGAGAATGTCGCTACTTCAATATGCAGCATTTTTATTTATTCATATTTTCTTCAAATAATTCATTCAAATTCAAAAACATTTGTTCTTGAAATTTTTTCATCCCATTTCTACAAAATGGATGCTTAATTTAATTTAAAAAAATGTTGAACCAAGCAGCTGACAAGAATTTATTAACATTTCCAAGAAATCCATTATTTTGACAAATGGAATTCTGTCAAAAACCTTCCAATGTCTTCTCTGCTGAAAAACGATGGCGCTTGTTTTTTCGCCTATTCAAATGAACCGGTGTTCCCTTGAAACGGCTCGGTTCTTGCGAGGCGAGACGAGAAATTCAATAGTAAATATAACACGCTGCAATGCTATTCTATTCAACAGGCATATGCAACAGGCAAATCGTCTAAATCGAATAGGAAGCTCTTTTGAATGCCATCATTAGAAACCTGCTTTTACGCCACTGGACTCTGTCTTGGTCCAGAGGCTGAGGAGGGCAATCTCCCAAATGACGAAAAAATAGCAGTTTATTTCCTGGTCACTATGCAAAATGTTCTCCGTGGCATAAAATATAAAACACCGATTCTGAGTCACGAGTTCAATTTACAGATTGCATTAATATCAATTTTGGGAGGCTGATGTAATCTTGCCAGATGAAGAAATGCAATGATGTTTTTATAAACGGAAATTTGAAATATCGGCGTTTGACCCGTCGATTTTTATGACATTGCCTCGTCTGTCCATTATTTATTAACCAATATGAAGCCTAAATGGAAGCCTAGTCTCGAATAATTAACGTAAAAATCCATTTAAAAATGTTGTAATATTAAATTGTGGTTCAGATCGGTTTTGGTTAGTACGGAATAATATTGAAAATCTTATTTTGTATTGGTCACTCTTTAAAACCAAAGCCCCCCTTTCTTACTATTAAGATAAATTTGACCCAACCAAGGGAAGTCTACCTTTTTGTTAAGCCCGGCAACATAAAAAAAATGCTATGGAATGCGACTATCCTCGTAAAAAAGCACACCTGTTTTATAAAAAAAGCGTTTTAAATATATTGCACGATGCAAAAAATGCGGTTTTTGCCAAAATTTTAGTGCCTACTTTTACGACTTGTTTATTATTACTATCTATCTGTTTATTATTATCTATTACGTAAAAAATACACATTTCTCGCTTTGATTGACTACTTGAGATTTTCAAAGACTACCTGACTTTACCTAACTACGCATTGAAGACGTTTACCGATTTTCAAAATTTTATCAGCATAAGGAACGCATTATTTGCAAGGTATATTATGATGACTTTGAAACAGAACTTATACTTTGAATAAGGAGAAAATAGATTATCAAATTATGCGTTTGAGAAAATAATACCAGTAAAGGGATTATTACTGAGATCGCAATTTGAACTCACAACTATCCTAAACCTTTGAGATATCGAAAGGTAAATGTGAGATTCGCCGTGAATAAAAAATACTCATTTCACGAAAATTTTTAAAAATATAACATACATTTTGAAATCGCTTAATTATTTTTTAAATCTTTATTTTTCGCCGTGTACTATCTTGTAAAGTATACAAAAAAATAGTTAATAATCAATTTCACCAGAAAAAGGCATTAATTGAAATACATACATTTTTAAATGCCAAATTACTTAATCACTTACTTGTTTGATAATGTCATGGAAACATACTTAAGAAAAATAGGAGTAGGTACTTAGCATTACATAATAATGTATTAAAAATAATACTTTTAGGTACGTATCTACCTGCTGATAATAATTGATGCATATCTTTGTTAAAACATGAGTGATATATTTAAAAAAAAATATTTCTTACATTATTTACCCGACGACGGATATAGGATTGCAAAACGGGATAATTAATTGAATGATCGGTAATTATTAGTACAATATAATCGAAAAAAAATGTTTAACAGATAATGTTGTGTTGTCATCCATTCCCAAATATATACATTTATTAATTATAAATAAATTTTATTATTTTTTATATTTTATTTCAAATAAAACATACAACGAAGTTGCACTCCATGCGATATCAACCAAACTCATTGTGGAACTGTTAATTGGTAAATAATATTTGATTTAAGATTAAAAAGTTTTCAAAGCAAATATATGAAAATATAAAACAAAAAAACATTCGTAATCAACAGGAAAATAACATAAACGAATGGCACAAGAAAGAAATTAGATAAAAATACATAACATTATTTTAGAAGAGAGAGATATATCAGAATCAACAATGTTTAGCAGGACGGCTATTAGAACAGTGTATATTTCATCATATAAATACATATGAATTTGACATTATATGTTATATATTTTTTAAGGTTTATTATTTTCAAAGTATTAATTACTACGCCAATGAAGAGAACTGGCTCTTGAGTTTGGTGTAGAAGTTAAACGTGTTAATAACAACTAGAATACATAGTTAAACATAATAAATAGGGCCTTATGAATAATGAATATTTAATATAAAGTACCACAAACTAAGTAGCGATAATGGATGTAAACGTGATTTACACGTGCAATTATAAAGGCAAACTCTCCTGTGAATTAAAATAATTTCGGTCAATAACCTTTATTACAGGTTTGCGTGTTTTTAGTGACGGCCACTGTTATTAAAACAAGTAATCCTGTATAACGAGACGCCAATTAAAAATTAAAATCAATAAAGGATTACTAGGAAGATAAGTCCGAAATCGTTTTTGAGTACCTACTTACGTATACACGAAATTATTATTTTGGACTTTGAACTTTTATGTTTTTGGGTTTAGTGGTTAATATATGGATTAGCAGTCGTTCAGCTGTTAAGCTGTACTGTAAGGCGATTCAATGCAAAGTCATGTGTTTTTTGTTTGGAAATTTTATCACAGAGAAATATCAGAGATTGCTTTTGGGCTTGGGTTTACTGGGTAGTTTTGCTAGCAGTCTTTTTATAAGTTATTCAAAAATGTATTAGGCCTATGAAAAAGGCTTTGAATTGTAAAATCTCTCGCTTAAAAAACTGTTTTTCAGGTTTGATTTTATACAATGTGGAAAGTTCTTTAGAGTTTAGAGTATGAACGGAAAATATTTTAATCTTTGCGCCTGACCAATTTTCTTTGAAATTTCTGAATTGGATGGGATAAAATCAAGAACGTAAACAAACTTGTATACTGATCCACACAACTTTATAATAGCATTGAAGTAGTGAATACATAGTAAGTAATATTTATTGACTTTAAAAAGATATCTATAAGAAAATTTACGAGAAAAAAATTAATTTAAGTGCATACACTCTTTGCAATCCTTGGAGCACAGACGTCAGATGGGAATGCTGTCCTTGTTCTACCGGTATTTTAATGGAAGATGCTCCGAGGACCTAGCGTCATTGATCCATTCGGCACCAGTGCATAGTCGGGAAACACGTCAAACGTGCACCCAACATTTGCACACGGTTGACATTTGTCACATGAGAACGGGTCGCTTCTACGATTCGTTCTTGTGTTCAACAGCTCGGCTGTGGAATGATCTGCCGGCCTCTGCATTTCCTCCATCCTATAACATGAAGACCCAAGTTCACTCGTTCCTATCCTCTAAAAGACCCTCCACACAGCATCCCCAAAGATGATATAGGCCTTGAGGGAAATTATTTCCCTCAGGGTCTCCTGTGTGGAGTTACAGTAAAAAAAAAACACTCATGATGTGATCTAACTTGGAGTAAATAAATAAAAAAAAACGGACACCAATTTGATAATACGTTGAATTAATTTGACGATTTAATTTACCCATCAAGTTCTTACCGGACTGAGTAATCACAATATTGTATATATTATATATTGTCGGTCTACGCATACAAAAAATGTTTAATTTTATAAATAATTCATATTAAATAATATATCTATAGAATATTTGTGGCATGTTCCAGGGTGGCAGTTCCTATCAGTATTGCCCTTTTGAATGACCCATCATTCAGTGACGACACGTTGCTTGAAATGGTTTAAACTGTCTTTGGTGACCAAATCGACGGCCCCAACGTACAATGTCGGATGTGCGAATGGTAACTTTTTATAAGAGCTATTTAAAGGTCCGTTTCTACGTGTTTAGAGTTTCACGTCTACATTTTTATTATTTTTGAGATAAGAAAATATAGTCAATTTTTTATAATTTCTTGATGTTTGTAAACCTCATTGTAATATTTAATCATTGAAGAAGATAATATTAACACATCTCAAATGAAACACGAATCCGAAAAAACTGCACTCTATTCCGATTGCAATTGTGTTCGGGTAGAACTTTGCAATCATCATAAGGATAGCAGCCAATAATATGGGATTTAAAATGGAGGATAATATTAACCAGTCTTGAACTTTAACTATGATATCGGTGTAGATGGCGTAAATTGAACTGGTCTCATGAGCTAAGTTGGTTAAGCGGTTGCCCCGGATAGGCAGAGGTCCTGGGTTCGAGTCCCAGATGCGACTGAAATCTTTTTTATTTTCTTTTGTTTTTTCGGATTCGTCTTTCACTTGGGATGTGTTAATATTATCTTCTTCAGAAAATATAGTGTTATTTTTGATATTTTGCATAAACCCCTTTTTATTTTACTGGGAAAACATATTATTGCAACTACTACAGCTCTTATGCAAATATTTGCATTGTTCATTGGAACCGTCGAAAAATGAATTGCCAGATACTCCTCAACATTCATCATGTCCACCTCCTTTTCTTCCCCACCCCTTCAGCCGTATATACCTATCCCAATTGGGGATGCCATAGTCACACTGTCTCCCAATAGTTAGGACTCTTGTGCGGTATTTACGTAAAAAAAATATAAACAAATACTTTTTTCTCTTTCTATTAATAATATTAAATAGTATGTAAACAAAGGCGTGAACAGATGACGCTTTGAAAACCCTGATTGCCCCGAGGTTTTACTTCTTTTTTGAATCATTCACAAAGAAAACAGTTCTGAGTAACATTTGGATACAAATAACAAAGATGAGCACGCTTTTGGGAACAGAGAAATGTGCTCATCTTATCTCTGAGAAGTACGGAAACAGAACGCGTCGTTATGTTGTGTTTTGGCATTATGCCACACGGCGTATCAACACATGGAGAGAAAAACGAAATAAAATACTACGGTTAAAAACAGAAGCAGTTTTCCTTTCTTCGACTCCGGTACAATAACATTCCAAGGAAATGTACCCATTACGATGGCTAACTTTGCTTTCTCAATATTAGCATTCTTTTAAACTAAATAATCATTATAACGTGTTTATACTATTGTAATCGCAATTCATCATTGACCGCTGAACTGTCACTGTCATTATTTTCATGTTATTGTTGTGATAACCTGTAGTTTTGTACAATTTAACACTTCTTTGTGTTAGTTGAATCCAAAATTTAGGGAATGTTAGCAAAAATATTTTTTTCTATATGAATACCCCACAAGAGTCCCAACTGCTCCCAACCGTCTGGAGCCAGTGAGACTATGGCATCCCCAATTGGGGATGTTGTTTGGCTGAAGGTATTGAGGAGGGGAAGGAGAAGGGGAAGAGGAAGGTGGGGAAATACCTGGCTAGTCAGATCTGGTCACCAAACACCGCTAAAAGCCATTTCAAGCAAGGTTTCAATTCTGAATGTGTAGTCTTTCACCAGGGCGATACTGAGAGTATATTTCACTCTGGAACGTGCGCAAATATACTACATATTATTTTAAATACGTTGTTGATATTAAATATTAGGTAGAATTATCCACAATTTATTTGTTCGTGGTATCTCGCTGTATTTACAGATTTTTCCTTTTTTTATTTCTTGGTGTTTTCCTTTCTCTCTATTCCTTCAATAAAGATATATTTTTAATTTAATATAATCTCAAAAAGTAAGTTTGTTATAATTTTGAACACCCGCTGTTTATACTCTTTGTTTTGTATGTTTTAAAAATATGTAATAACGTTATCATAAATACACCTCCCCTCATGATAAACACCGCAATTTTTTTAAATTATTGTTATTTAATTACTATTAAAATGTATGTGGGATACAGGTAATAAGCTCCAATTAAGTCAATCAATATGGCTTATCAAAAAGTGTCTATATATTATTATTTACATATGTTTTATACATTGTATTTTTCATCGTAATATCTACATAGTTTCTATCATTAATCTTTGACTCATTTCGATCCTT
The DNA here is from genome assembly GCA_022606495.2 of Halesus radiatus. Classification (NCBI taxonomy): domain Eukaryota; kingdom Metazoa; phylum Arthropoda; class Insecta; order Trichoptera; family Limnephilidae; genus Halesus; species Halesus radiatus. The sequence continues at coordinate 6,389 of JAHDVE020011684.1, forward strand.
CCATTAAAAGTAACATTCACATTATCAAATACTTTCTATCGGACAGCCATTTTGCAACATATATTTAACCTTATTCATAGAGTTGCTTTTTTTTACATTATTTAACACTAAGTTATGTTGTCTGAAATGAACTGAACACTGAAAGGAAGGCCGCTGGTCAGTGGCAGAGTTCAATTCCTCGGCTGGCTAAGTCACGACACAACAGGAGATTTTTCAATTTTGTCTAGTTATTCGTAACCCAGAAATGTTTGTCTTTCTTATTACATTTGAAAGCAGAAGAAAGGGCAAAAATAACAAAAATATTTCGTTTTTTTTTTTGCAAAATGGATTGGAGTTGTAGCTTTTCATAAATTAATATCATCTGGAGGGGTTTTTTTTAATTTATCTGTGGTTAATACGTGTGGGATGCTAAAATTTTATAAACAAAGATGAGTGACTTAGGAATTTAAACATTGTAAAATGGATTATTGATTACAGCGAATTGACACTAAAACCCCGGATTAAAATTTGACGAAAAAACACAATAAATATTTAATGTGCGTCATATTTAATTAATTATTTTAATTGACATTTTGCGCAGTAAGTAATTTATGTAGGGCGACTCATTAGAAAATGCCTTTATAATTAGTATTTACAGGAAACAAATATCTTAATTACACCTACATAGTTAATAATAATACGTCTATTAGGTACTATTCTTCACCTCTATTGGAACGAGACACAGGAGGAGAGTTGATAGGCACAGAAAATTATGTCAATTGACGTCACGAGATTGTAAACAGATAGTAATTTTTGATTGCGTAATGCATGAAACTGATTCGAATTTAATAAAAAGATCCTGCCCACGATTGTGTTACTATAACTAATAAGTATGTACGAGTATGTATCAAACGAATAAATGACGTTTGATTTTAAAGAATCTTGACCAATCTACCACCGCTTTATTTAAGTAAGGAAGCAGATGTTATGGTCTAAGTAATATATATGTTACGAATACCTGCCATTTTATGACAAAAATAAATTATCAATGGTTGCTTATTTTCTTATTTACGATTTTCCCCCAAACTTACTTTATATTTATGTGAATCCGCGCTAGTCGCAACTAGCCGCAGCCAGTGGCATTTAGGAATTCCCAATTCGTAGAATGTTGTGTCGTCGAAGACAGCGGTAAGCGGGAGTAGATGAGGACACGGAAGGTTACGAAGTACTCGGCGCTTCAGATCTGGTTACTAAACTAAGCCGTACTCGTTTCAAGCAACGCGTTGATTCCGTATGATCATTTTTCGTCAGAGCTATGCTGAGAATTGAGAGTATCTTCCACTACAAAGAGGTGCCATTTTAAAATTAATTTAGCATCTATTGCAAGAAAAACATGTTTGTATATAAGTATATTATTTCTTTGGTCAAATCAAAGTATATATTTCGTAGGCTTCAAATAAATTAACATTTTCCAGTCCCAAAAATTAAAAGTATTTCAAATAATTGCCTACTCTTCTTGTGCCACCAATCTTCTAATAAATGTAACATCAATAGAAAAATAGAAAAGGAGGATGAAATAGCAACTGCAAAAATATCATCTCTATACTTTAATTTCCTAATAAAACTGTGTTCATGTGAAGCGAACTGCCAGGTAAGTATGATTTTCTGTATCTGTTTGTGCATAATTAGATAAATAATAGGGAGTAAGATTTGTACAGCGCCCTTGAGGAGATTTTTCACAAAAACGGCGCTATACAAGTAATCCAATTACTATTATTATTATTAAATGATGAAATTCGGCTATTTGAAGAAACCGCTAGTTAAAAAACTTTTGTTTTTCTATCGTCGTAGTGATACCATAATGAAAATAAATAACAGCAATATTAATACACTAGTCGCGTGTTTTCACTGATAACAGTTCAACGGAAAAGTCATTAAATAATAATAATATTATGTTATAAATTTCATATTATTTGTGTAGTTTTGTCGGTGGCAATATCTCGCGAAATTTCAAAGCATTTATTTGCTCAACCTACCATACATGTAAACAAAATAATTATTACATAATACCCCCCGCAACTATGCAGATATGAAGCTCAACTTTTGACTTACGATAAGCACTTATCTTCTGTAATAAATAATAATATTTAGAGCGAAATTACGAATATTTATATTATTGTTATTTTGTGCATAAGTTCGGTGTCAAGGAAGATCCTCTCAGATTAACGTTGAATTATCTATTATGCGCCGATTTAGATGATTATAGCGAACACATTATGATTAGGTACTATGATTAAAAATATCATTGGCCTCAAAAAACACACACAAATTCTACAAATCATTCATCTGTTTTTCTACCAATCTCAGACACTTACCTAACCTTCCCTATTTCATACTGTTTTTCCCTTCATAATCAATCTATCATTTTTTTTATTATTTATTTAATTACATATATCTATAAACATTTGTTATTGGTTTTAAAAATTTAATTTAATAATGTGATTATCAAGTTCTGCGAGTATTTTTGTTTGATATTAATGTGAAAGCGGTTTCGGCGTTCAAGATCATTTTCGAACTGGCCTGATTTTGACTGAAATAGCAGTAGCGTCATTATAAAATAATTAAGGAAACATTTAATGCGAAAAACAGATTTCAAAGTACCTCTCGGAATAGAGAATCTATTGTCACAAACATTTTATCAGAAAATCGGTTTCACAGGTAATCATTTTAGGCACAAAAAAAATGGGTTGGGCTAAATAGAATCATATACTCGTACTCGTAAATAAGTCGCCTCAACGTGGCCTAACTACAATTAAATGGCCTTGAACGCCGAAACAGCTGTCACAATAATAATAATAAAAAAACTAAAATGCTTTAAAAAAATAATAATAACATTGTTAAATTTGATTTACATTAAATTTAAAAAAATACATTATTAGAGTTCTACGAATTACACACACAACAATTAATAATTTAATAATAATAATAATAATAGTTGGATGATTTGTATAGCACCGTTTTTGTGAAAAATCACCTCAAGGGCGCTGTACAAATATTTCTTAACTAATTATATACAAACAGATACAGAAAAACATATTTACCTGACAGGTCGCTTCAAATGAACACAGTTTTAGAAAAAAATATTTATGGAGATGATAGTTCTACATTGTTATTTGTTTCTACTTTTCTATTGATGTTACGTTTATTAGATGATTATACACTTCACACAAGACTTTAAAATTGCAAACAACTCAAATCGTTATGAAAAACCAACAATATTTATATGTCAATACGGGTAAAAGATGTTTAATTATTATCGTGGCCACTTATTACAAGCTAGGGCATTGCAATTAATAGATGGAAGTTAAAGGTATATTACGCTATCGATACTAAATTATCTATACAATTACAAAATAGCTGCACTTATAATAAGTGTCAACATTGTGAATTGTTCGAAACAAATCAATTCCTTACATGACTTCAAAACCATTAGTTGGAATTAAACGGAGTCTTACCTAAGCATTAAAAATGTAGAAATAATGATTCGTGCATTTAATTAAGCCAAATGATAACCTTTGACTTTGGTTTAACCTCAATATGAATGTCAGAAAGGTTATCTAAAGTTAAAACAGATTAACCGTAATAACATAATAACACGACGATTTGGTTGGTGAAAGTTGACCAGTCGCGTGGCAGCGGCAACCAGGTGCCACAAGGAAGATTATTGGATACGATGCAATCAATCATTCTAATTCGTTGACATTTCATCAATCATCGTAAAATTGTTGCCATTCTTCACGGCTTATGTTTTTCTTCTACGCAAAGCTCCTTTGTAATGCTATATCGAAATGTTCAATTATCTACCTGCCTGTATTTTTCCATTCCCAATCTATTTGCAAACAGAATGTTTGGCACCGAGTCCAGATACTAACCACCTGAAAGAATTAAACGAATCATCGATTAAGTGCGCGAGAGACTTATACTAGGTGGCGTGGAGGTGAATACAACTTCCTTGGATAAAATAAACAAGAAGAAAGACAGAAGGAGACCTGTCTTTCTTCTTGTTTTCTTGGAGCGGTGGTGTTTCCTAAAGTCGGGCAGGACACTCCACGGGTCATCAATGACGATGATGGTGAATAAGTACACAATTGGAGGCTAAATAAACATACATTCGATTTAGGTACTACAATAAATTCTCGACAAATCATTTCTGCTTAACGCGTAACCCATGATTAACACATGCCTAGCAAGGATTCAATTTAAACAACCATAGAAGTTAATTTCTCATGAATCTCACGATAATAGAAACATAAGGAAACCTACTTTACTGCAGATTGCCTTCACCGATTAAATAAATTAGAACACTAGCATTGACCAGACAAAAGCTCTACAATAAAGTTCAAGACATCATAACAAAGCGCGATGTTTGCATAGGCAAGTTTGTTAATAAACAATATTCCATTATTTCCAATAGTCCTTGTCCGAGATTTTCCTCCGTTAAAATCAAAGGAAATGTCGATGTGTACTAATATTATTGATGGTAAAAGCAATGACTGTCGGATGACACAAGGTCGTATTGATGATTGTTATGATATTTCAATAGAGTTAAAACAAAAGATGTCACGCAATGGGCATTATCAATGTGCTGCTCATTTTATATGATTTTCATTGGAACGGTGTCCACATTACAATAGTTTACGGCTCTGCGTTGGCGTGCACCGGGAAACAATCATCGTCATTGGATATTGTGAGTATTTCTACAGAATGTGCATTTACATAATTTGGTGAGATCATGTAAATAAATAGACACTCGACCACTACCATTTGTGAATGATTTTTTGAGAACAAAAGTGATTTCTAAGACTGTTCGGTGCATTTATTACTCTTACCCGCTCTCCAACGAAATATCTTGCTTTAATGGCTGAAAATGTTTAAGCGTATATTAAAATATTAAATTGCGAATTGTAAGGATGAAACAAATCTTTACATTATACTAGTTACCTCATCAAATAAAATAATAATAAAAAACTTTGTCATATTAAACATGTTCTATTGCTATTATGTCTAGTCGTAATATTTTTAATATCATTGTCTAACTAACTTTTAATTAATGCAAAATGCAGCGCTCTGCGAATAAAAAAACAAAAAACATTTACACGCCATAATCAAATGATGGGGGACTTCATTCACTGATGAGTTTAAAACAATATATTAGAACAAATATATAAAGAAAAAAATGGCACTTTGCAAGATCTTTTCTACGTTTTTTCAAAAGATCTCTTAGTCATTTTAATGGCCATTTTCTTCTAGTTTTGCGAGTTCTTCAGTATTAAATTTCAAATTATATTCATTAGCGAAAAATCAAAGCCCCGATCTCTCCGCACGTCAGAGCGTTTAATTATTATATTTATTGTTTTCAAACTTAATTTTTTAGATTTTAATAATAATTATTATTATTTAGTAAATGAAACGGTTTTGATATAAAAAAAAGATCTTCTAGCTAATTATTATTACGTGTGAAAGCTGTTTCGAACTTCGAAAATAATATCAAACTGTGGTGAAGCCACTTACAGACGATCTATTTATATTATTTCTATATAGGTACTTATAATGAAACTCTTAAAATGTTTTCACTATTATTACCAATACTCTTATTAAATTCCAAGTAAATTGAAGGTTATTTTAATGGTTATTACAATACAAAGTAAATTTGATCAAAGGTCGTTAAAATGGTTATCATTGGTGTTTACTATAAAAATTTAAAAAAAAAGAAAAAATAAGTTGACTTTGTTACGACTTTTATGCAGGTGAATTCTTGGCTACCTCGGGATTTTCTTAAATAATTAACAAAAAAAATACAGAATAGATATTCTAGTTGCAGAAAAGAAATTTTCTTGAAAACTTATGAACTATTATGGATCGTGAATCTTTGTAATAAAATTAATAATATGTAAACTTTTCTACAAAAAAAAGATCAAATTAAATCCGTTGTTAAAGTATGCCCGTTTGCTAAAGTGAAAATTGCTTTAAATCAACTATTCCACTTCCTACACTCAAAAACTAACTACACACAACACTCATTTTTCAGTAGAAATGCACAAAATACAACAGTATCTTTTCAGAGGACGCTGATTCTAATCATCTTTACGACAATTTATTAAATTCATAATAAGACAAATTAGGTAAGATAAAGGTTAGTTATAACTACCTACACTTCATATCCCTGCTGCGTGTTTCATTCTTTTCATATTATTAGGTTTAACATTATATATATATATATATATACAGCCAAACTTGATTATAACGAGCACCAGGGGACCGACTGAATCTGCTCCTTATAGCCTTACTCTATCCGAAATAGGTTTCTTTAAATCTTATATACCCACCCCATACTATCAATATATTCACCAGTGTATAATACATTTTCAAAATACGAGTATTTATATTCAATAAAAATATTACAGAAATGTTCACCTTAATTGATTAAATTTATAATTAATGATTGTTTTTAAGATTTTCCTCGCATGCTTCTCAATTCCCACCTTAAAGAACTCAACGCATTATAATCTAATCACCTGGTTCGAGGTTTCCAAGAAAAATATCACTAAATTGTCCGTCATTTTATTTATTATCACTTGCTTGTTTCGATTGTAAACCCTCACTTGTCATAAATCAGTAGCTTGGGCTATTATTATTGGTTTCAGTTGTAACCTTGGAGTAACAATATTATTACTCTAAGGTTGTAACATTTTACTTGTCACAAAACAGTGATGCACAACCCGCGGCCCAATTCGTGCAGCCCTCATTTCAATTTCGTACGGCCCACTTGACTAAAGAGAAAAAGCAAAATGTTTTTTGTAATTCTTGAAAACCCTAGCTGAGAATTTTTTTATTATTAATCCATACTGCATGTCCCAAATGGAACAAAATCCGAAGAATCGCTTGCACCGCACGAAAATCAAAAAATCCCAAAAATATGAAATTCGCTCTTAACCCCCATCCCCACTAAAAAAATTAAATTGTAGGTAGCTAGTCGCATTTGATTAACAGGTAAAGCAGCCCCTCTGCTAAGAATGTTGTGCATCACTCTCATAAACTTACCCTATGTAGGGATGTAGGTACTCGTACAATTTTATTGATTTTTAAAACATAATTGACGATGAGTGGTAATAAAAAATAAGATATGAAAAGGGGACAAAATTGAGAAGCCCAATTATCGCATGATTTTCGCAAATTTTATATCACAATTTTACATAGCAGAAAATCTAACTTTTTTTTTTCAGTAACTCCACACAGGAGACCCTGAAGGAAATAATTTCCTTCAAGGCCTATATAATCTTTGAGGATACTGTGTGGAGGGGTATATAGATAAAAAATATTAATCTGGCCTTGACGGGAATTAAAAAAAAATCCACCAGCGGCCACCCCGCTCACCGCCGCACTATGCGGCCACCTCTACCCGTTATTACTTTGGAAAATTATTTTTTCAGACTAAACGATCTATGTATGAATTTAGAAATTGTGTTGAGAAAATTTTTTGTATGGTACATCAGTGAAGCGCCTCGTTATAACCGTCAGCATTTATATGAACTAAAATATAAGTGGGTAATTGCTCATTATAACTCGCTATATCCGTGATCGGTATAACCAAGTTCGACAGTATATAAATTAAATTCGTTTTACTTATTATTTTTAGAAACTATATAATTTATTTTAGTATGTTCTTTTCAATTTCACTACCAAAATGGTGACTACCAAATTTTTTCTTCATTTTATTAGTTACAAATGTTTATTATTTTATTTTTATATAGCTCTGGGTAATGAAACAAAGTTATAACTTCATTTGTAAAAATGTATTTAAAAACTGTACGTTTTCCAAGAAAATGCTTTTTCACGAGAAATTACACAGCTTTTAATTTTTCAATCATTAATAAAAAAAAAACTTTTCCAGATCTGTCAAGCGCATGAATTTACTAAGCGAGACAGCTGTTTCGCCTTCCAAAGGCTGTGTCAAATTGGACAGAATGTCAAGCTATTCTATCCTAGAGATATTTAAATAATTAAAGACATAATTCAAAAACTTACAAAATAAATAAAAAAAATGGCACAGAATCCTTTGGTTCATATACATATTCATTCACTTTTTCACAAACTAAAAGAACTAAAATAAACAGAGAAAACTTAAATAAATAGCAAGTAATCTTGAAAAGTTTATTTCTGTATGATGATAGTGCTATTAGTAACACTATTTTCATAGAGCAAAGAAAAAAATGTAACGTATATTCATATTAACTCTGTTTATTGGACTACATCCAAAGTTGGCGGCTGGCGTCAGTCGTAAAGAAAGTTTTTCAGGGGCTTTTCAAAATAAATAGTACACATCTTCTTTATAAGTAGTATCAGATGATGCAATATTTTTATTCATTAGCTCACACAACATAAAAGGCGAATAAATTTTACGTTTCTTAATGGAAATGTATAAGCGCATCAAAAACTGACCTTAGGTTCGTAATATTATTGACCTTGATAACTTCTATCAAGGTGTAATGTTAGGCATGAGGAATGCGTGCAAAAAAGCTCAATTCCACTTTACGTTATTACAATATCTCTGACAAAATATTTTTGTGGTATCGAGAAGTCAATAAAATATACGTGTTTGTCTGAACTTACACAAATAACAGTGTAATTTGATAAGTTTTCGGAAGATAGTATTGTTCATTTGTTTATGGCCATGATTTATGTGACTACGTATGAAACTTGAGTGATTGGTACGAGGACAGTTCTGCCGATTTGTTCTGAACTGCAGCCAGCAGGGTGCTGGGAGGTGAAAATAGATACGATTGTGGTGACGACAGGAGATGGCAATATATATCTCGTTACATACGGTGAATATAATATATATTTATATTATAGTACATATCTGACGATATCGTTCCCCATCCAATCCCTTCAGTCATCGCAGACGGTAATATAATTTATATATACATGTGGGCGTGGCCGTGATATATTGTTGGATAGGTGAGCCGAGTAATATCAGTAATATATATTTTCCGATGTCGTGTCCCCCCCCCCTCGTACCCCTCACAAACCTTCAGCCGTGCACGTGTTCAGTCATCCAGTGTTCTTCCCTGTGAAAAGAAATATATTATATCTTCATATAGCTTCGGTGCAGCGAGAAGATATAGTACATATTTTACATAGCGAGATATAAATGTATATTACACGTGCCGTGCGTAACGAATTTAAAAAGAAGTAGGAAGCTGTTTGTTTAAAATGTAGGTATAATCGAATGATTTCATATGAAGCATTTTTTTATGTTGTTTTCCATCCAGAAGCACAAAATACGAGGTGATCGATAGCCCAATAGGTAGGACGCTAGACTAACATTCTGGTGGATCGGGTTTAATACTCACGTCCGGTACAAACTTACTCCATTTTCAGAAAAAAATGATATTAATTTAAAAGGTGTGTAGGTACTAAAAATCTCAGATGCAATAGATTAATAAACACCAATTTTCAAATAAAAATAATACTACCATATTATGAAATCTGTTAGCCATAGCTAAAATATTGGATATCTTTTTACCTATCTGTTATCGTCAGAAAAATATTTTATTACTGATCGTTCTTTACCCTTTTTGTGTCAAAGCTGGCGTTCGCTTGCGAGTAGCACTTTGCACCCGGGTCATCGATGATGATAGCCTAGGAAAAATCGATATAAATATACGGTACAAATGGCACGTAATAGTCGTAATCTCCCATCGGGATAACGACTAGCAAAACCTAGATTCTGTCTCCGACTATTTTTCTAAGTTGAATTTTAATAGTAGCTACAAAAAAAATTATAAATTTTGGCAACGATATTAAATACATACCTACCTGCAGGATTAGAAATTATGGTAAAAAAACACGGTTACATATGCGTAAGGTTGGTATGAAAATCATCCAAACTCATCCAAATTAAAAAACGGTAGAGCATCTGACCGGCAATCAGAAGGGTGCAGGTTCGAGTCCTGTCGGCTTTTTATTTATTAATTTTATTATTAATTATTTAATTAATTAGTTAATTAATTTTATTAATTTATCTTAAAGTTTTTTCAATTTGGATGAGTGTTTCAGGCTAATAATTATTGTTTATTAAAATAATTGTTTCCCTTTGCGCTATGCACAAAAATCTTGTCTTAAAAACTTTACTTAATCAATTAATAATTATATAATACATTACGCAAAATAGTATTGAGGTTTATAAATTAGTTGGGCTAATTATATTATATATTACTTGTGTCTCTTATTCTGTGTTTTGTTTCTATTGTATTATGTATCATTGATGTTTTTTGTAATTTTATGCTTTGTGTATCCTTGGTTTGATTATTGTAATTTTGTGTATATTAACTGAATATTTATAACTGGATTGTTTTCACGTAAGTGTAAAAACATCTGTAAAAACCCAAAATAAATAAATTAATTAAAAAATTAATTAAAAAATACATATCAACATCTTTCGAAAAAGATGTTTACCTTATCAGGAATATACAGAATACTAAAAAATAATAATGTCAAGTATAGACAAACGTTAAACATAGAACACGATACTGTAAGAATAGACAAATCATAAACATGAACAAAAATTGATTAAAGTAGGTAAGTAATTAATAAAAAATTATTATTAAATATTGAGCAACAAATTATTTTAATTCATTTATTAATGATGACGCCACAAAGTGAATTCCAATCTTTTAAAGAAATTATAAATGAATTAAACACAAAAAGGTATTAGAATGCTGACTAGCACAGAGATTTCAATTTTTATTTCCATTATTCTATCTTAATTCATAGTTTCTTGACACATAATTACGGAATTTAAAAGCAAGTTGACAATTTTTCGAAGCGTTTTTACATACCAACGTCACTTTACTTGCATCCGATATTTCGATACAGGTTTATACGATTTTCATAGAAATATTACGAGCTTTGTCACAATATAATAATCACACATAAAGTGGATATTAATATTTTAATTGAGAAACAGTTTTATTGCACGGCGTTCCGACAAAAAGAAAAAGCGTACGTGCCGAAAGCTTTAGCAGAAATGAAGACAATATCACTTCTCTGAAATAAAACCCACCTTGATCTCGTTATACACGATAACCCTCGGAGATGCTGTTTGTGTTTGTTATGGACCTGTTGCGGATGCAACAAAATATATATTTTAAATTAATGGATACCTGCTCGCCTCCTCCGATCCTCCTTCAGTACTTGTTGTTCATTAGCATTACTCATTCCCGTGTACTCGTATGTCTGGCTAACCTGGTTTAACTCGCTTTAATTTATTATTATGATTATTATATTATTTTAATCGGAGGTTGGCTAACGATCCGTATTGATATCAACTTATTATACTATTTTGTCGAATACTCACTCATTGCTTGGCTTCCCCATAGTTTCAACATGCTTTCGTAGTAATCTTTTTTCTCAATTGCATCATTTTATGATTGAATTGATTTTGAGAAATGTTTTTTATTGCATTGATCTAGAATTTATGGACATAAAAAAACTGTGCAAATTTCACGACGTCAGAGTACACCGTTCGAGAGTTTACGGTGCTTCATCAACACATTAGGAACTAGCGTCATTGATCCCTTCGGCACCGGTGCATAGTCGGGAAACACGTCAAACGCGCGCCCAACATTTGCACACGGTTGACATTTGTCACATGAGAACGGGTCGCTTCTACGATTCGTTCTTGTGTTCAACAGCTCGGCTGTGGAATGATCTGCCGGCCTCTGTGTTTCCTCCATCCTATAACATGGGTCTCTTCAAGACCTAAGTTCACTCCTTCCTATCCTCTAAAAGACCCTCCACACAGCATCCCCAAATATGATATAGGCCTTGAGGGAAATTATTTCCCCCAGGGTCTCCTATGTGGAGTTACTGAAAAAAAAATTATATCACCGGGTTCATGGGGTGAGGTTTGTCCAGGTCTTAGCGGCGGATGCGTCTGCTTATCAGCAGCGTGGTGGGTCGGATCGGGAGAGGCCGGTTGAGGGAGATCCCTTGACTTCTCCAGCTGGATTCTCTCGACCCATCATCTGGGAGAGATGGATTATTACGTCCATCACTCTTGAACTTACTGACCCCCAGATTCTCAGTCACCCCTCATACCGTTTTCCATCCCCAAAAATGACATAAATTATGTTAATTATTTTGCTCAGGGCCTCCCGCGTGGAGTTTATTAAAAACATATTTCATCTATTCAGTTAAGATTTATTAGGCTCTTTGTATTCTTACTCTAATTGTTAGTAAAAAAATCGTAGAATTTATGGCTGGTTTTTTTCTTGTTTGCAAATGTAATCATTGTTCAGGTTATTCCATTGGAGATGAAGGTTTAAAGAATTAAGTAAACATTTACTATGCCACACCTGTCAAGCCTTCAGCACGCTTTATTTGAGTCCAATACCCTCGGTACTAATGGGTAATTCCAGGTCATACAATACAAATGTCATTGTCTTTCTAAGAATCAATATTGTTTAACTGACCCATTTGTCAGGTAAATTGACCACAATGAATCCAATTGAAATAATATTAATGTCCAGATTATTGATTAGGTAATATTAAGTATGTAGATACATCAATCTTATTGCTATTTTGGACATATTACTAATTTATTTTATTTTATCTTTGACATATTATTGCTCTGTTTTTTTGTACATTTATTTTATCGTTAATATTATTGCTAAATAAGATTCAATTCAATTTTCCTGAGTCCTATTCAATGTAGATTAATGTATAATGGGTTGCAAATAATATTCTTGCTTTATAAGACTGTAAAATTAATTTACATTAATATGCTATTTAGTTATGGACTTCTTCAATTGCTATACTTATACATATACTTAAACATATTGAATAAATGTAAAATTTCGATAAAATAAAGTTTTTCTGATACTTCAAGTAATTTAAAAAAAAAAATTACATTTCGCATGAATTCCTCATAATTTTTTTTCATAAATCTACCATATAAATTTGGAGACTTGTATGTTTCTTTGTGTATTTGTATGTGTGTCATTTTTAAGCAAAATATCTCAGCACTGGAGTGGGTTATGGGATCGAATTGAAGACAATAAAATGCAGTTTTTGAATTGTAACAATGTGGTATTCTTCAACTTGACTCCGAGGTCAGCGGAGACAGCAAAATGTTAAAATTAACGAAATATACTGGGAAAAAATGGAACCTATAAAATTCAAATTTCGAGCTCCATTCTACTGTCTCGATAAGTTCGAACATTGGACCTGATGCCGTTTTGTTTTGTTCAAACGCTCAAGTAAAAAAAAATAGAATATTTGGAGCATGTTTACGTACTTGGGAAGTATGTTTACGAGAGATTTAAAGACTGACAAGATAATAATAATTCTTTATTCTAGTAGCTATGGTAGTACAATGCGATACGTTCCAATGAGGGGGTTGCGTAGGGGTAGGTTAGGGGTAGCTGTAAAACTGGTTGTAGGTGTAGAGAAAAATTAGTGGGTTAGGATAGAGGCAGGGGGGGGGGGGTAGGGATAACTCGAAACTTTACTCCAAACCATTCAAAACCTTGGACCATGGACAAAGCCGGTTACCCTAGCCAGATTCATATAAAAATCTCTTGGAAATTTCAAAAAATTTCTAGTAATTTTTTACGACTATCTTTTCGTATTTACTTTAAGGCTTTCTAAATGGTTAGTATTTTTTTAAATCGTAATAACTAATGCTTATTTTATATGTAGGTACTTACGTATGAGAGGTAGTACAGTTACAAGGACCTAAAGTTAATTTATATTTTATTTATATATTATGCATTAAATTAAGACTACGAAAATGTTACTAAAAAAAAACAGAATCTTATAGTTTTTTTTTAATAATATACAAATCCGGTTTTTTTAGATCACGAGGTCACTAAATAAAAATATCCGGTTGGCGATTTATTTATTTGTTTTTATAAAATAAAACACTTTTTTTTAAATATGACAACATTGAGACTTTCGCTGACTTTTGACGTTTTATAACACCGATCTCGGTGGAGTCAAAAATAAATCAATATGTAATTTTTTTTCTGTATTCTATGATATTTGAGAAGCTATAAATGTAGTATAATTACATTTGACGGCCTCCATGGTTAATACATAGTACATTTGCGCACGTTCCCGAGTGGAAGATACTCTCAGTACCACCATTCAGAATTGAAACGTTGCTTGAAATGGCTTTTAGCCGTGTTTAGTGACCAGATTTCAATAGCCAAGTATTTCCCCACCTTCTTCCTCCCCTTATCCTTCCCCTTCCAAATATCTTCGGCCTCACAACATTTCCCAATTGGGGATGCCATAGTCTCACTGCCTCCAGACGGTTGGGAGCAGTTAAAACTCTTGTGCGGTAATCATGTAAAAAAAATAAATTATGTTCCATCAATTATTTAGGGAATAATTGTATTTTTCACGTGTTTTGTCACGTAAATGACATTGTTTACATAAGTGCCTATTGTTTCTATTGCTTTTAAATAAGAAATATCAAAACTCACTTCCGTTACTTCTATGTTTTCAAAAACAATACGAGTAGTGTAAAATAAATCAATGCAGGGTATTTTTTTATTTATTTATAGTGGACCGCACGAAAGTAAATATTATCATTTTTCAAACAATACATTTAATGGTTTTGATAACAGACACTTCATATGTTACATCATAATGTAATTTTCTTCTATTTCTTAGCGTTATTACATGCTTTGCAGACAGTGTTGTTTTTGCCTGCTTTCCTTCCGACTTTTTTGCTGTACAAATTCGCTGTACATCTTAACCATAAAGCAAAAAAATATTTGTCGAAAACAGCAAAGCAACCTTCGAATCGTGATCATTGGTAAATGGTAGCACGAAAATTTCTATTGAAAAAACTGTTCCTCTAGAACAGTGATTCCCAAAGTGGTCTATATCGACCCCCAGGGGTCTATGACAACCTGCAAGGGGTCTACGTCAGCGAAAAAAAATTTTGGGGGTCCATGAAATGAAAATGGGGGTCCACGTTAAAAAATAAGTAATACCACCGTGGATAATTAACCCATATGGTGACATAGAAGAAACGAATGTCATAATACAAGAGGAACTGACGGAAATAAGTACAAACGAAGAACTTAAGGTTCAGTTTAAGCACGGATATCAGCACTTCTGGCTGCAAAAAAACATACCTGTTACTTATCCTGTATTATGGAATATAGCGAGGAAATTTTTAATTTCCTTTCCATCGTCATACCTAGTGGAAAGGGGGTTCAGCGCTGTTACCAATCTACTAACGAAAAAAAGAAACAGACTGGACATCATTGGCCGAGGAGATTTAAGATTAAACCTGACAAAATTGAGGCCAAATGTTGATAATTTATTATTAAAGCAGTTCATCCTTCCCACTAAAAACATTTACTTATTGCTAGTTTATTTTATGTTTCGTTTATGTTATATAACAGATACAATATTTTATTTTGAGTAGTTTATTAAAACTTATGTAAATTATGAATTTAAATTATTAAATTCAATTAATAAATGTATAAAACTTAACATTTGTTTTATCTTTAAGTTTTTAACACTAAACTTCACTACAGTTAGAAATTTATGAAAAATCAATATCAGGAAAGTAGGGGGTCTACCAAAAACCGAAAAACATGGCAAGGGGTCTACGATACAAAAAGTTTGGGAACCTCTGCTCTAGAACAACGGTCATCTCAAGTATTATCAGGCGGAACGAGTTTTCGGTAAATTACGTATTAAGAAGCTTTGAACTATGAATGTATCATTCATTCCATATAATGCAATTAAAATCTCGGATGAAACCTGATATTATTCTACATTAATATTCTGTAATGTCATCACAATATCATTTAAATTTCGATCGGAATTTGTAGGAAGGTATGCTGCACAATCAGTATTTAGCTAGACACTTCCTAGATATGTTATTAATTAGACTAGTAGTCCTATGGTCTCCTGGAGATAAGGATTGTATTTTATCAATAAGTTAATCGTGCATCAGTGATACAGATATACGAAAAAAAATAATTAAATATCCATAGTACCGTGAGAGCTTTCGTTCGCAAAACAGGTATTCCAAAAACCATTATTATAAATGTATGTATTAAAGTTGGTATTGTATAAGTTACAGACCGGATAACCGTGACCGAAAAAGGAATGTAAGATTCCGGTAAATCAGTTAGTCCCAAGTTCGAAATTCGTACGTACCCAAGTCTTTGGGACGTAAACACAGAGACTTCCGTAAAACACAATTCAAGATTATTACGTAATAACATGTTAATTTCGACCAGTATTCACACCTTAGAAAGAAATAAAAAAGTACTACCTGCTGTCATTGAGAAAATCGGGAAGTGCGTAATCGAAAATTGACGCGTTTTTTTGTGCGGTTGTCGTTTTGTTTGCTAGGATTGCTTTAGTGTGATTTCTGCCAATAAAATTTTATTTTATATCGTAGCACCCATTATAAAGATTATTTAGCATTTTATGAAACAAACTGAATGGCGACTGTCTCCCGTTGTTTCTTTTGGAAATTGTTTATTTAGAAGTAGCGATGGATAAAACCGAGATGTTTATGTGCATTTCGAAGTGTTTTTATAAGGTCACACGACTCTCCGAAGATATAAAATTCCTTTCAAGGTCTTAGTATTTTGATTGACGTTTAGCAAAATTTTAAATCGAAATGAAAAATAGTAGGATATAAATGGATAAAAAAAAACTAGTGAATATTAAAAAAAAAATCGATTTTATACATTTTTCAAGTACTAAAATGTTTTGGTAAGAAAAATGTATTCATTGCCTTTCATCAACTATCAATCTCATTTTCATCGAATTTGGATGTTTTTGGAGCGCAAAGTAACTAAATTCACGCGATAGATAGGGTGATACATACTTATCTAATTAGAAATAACATGCACACATGTACAGCGGAAGTTATCACCAATGGAGTAAAGAATAACACATCTGTTCCGATAACTAATCGCTACCAGTAATCAGTCATGGAGACTGATTAGTAGAAAAATATTGTTATTGAACAACAGATTTAAATAAGATGTTATAATAAATATTAGCCAATTCATCATCTATGACTTAGTGTTTTGACAAATAACATAATTTGTCAATATTTTCTGTTGTTGCCAATCAGACAGATTTTCATCATCTTGTTTTCAAACATCTTGATCAATTTCCTCAGATACCCACTGACCATAATTAATAATCATCAGTGCCCAAGGTCAAGTAGTTTTAGATGTTTCTATCATTTTGCAAGATGGGAGAATAGACAAGATAAATTTAATAATATTTCAAAATTAAAATTAAAATCCCCAAAAAAGTTTTTCCAACATTAAATGTAGGAAGACATTAGGTACCCATCATTACAGTATAATTAAACTAGACATCTCCCACGTTAACCTGTGGTTACCTTCGTAGCCTGCTTTAATACATTGTGTCTACGCATCAACTACATTAAAAAAAAAGTTTATGACTTTCTGTCCATCTTAGGAAAATATCTAGAAAAATTTATGAAATTCAAAATATAAATTAAAATAAAGTAACTTTGTTTGAATACCACAGTTGATGATTTGTTTGTTACAGAGTTACAGGGGTACTTATAGGTAATTGATTTAATATATTTTTGTATAACCCTGATGAAGGTTCGGGCTGAACTGAAACCGGTTGGTTAACATATAAAAATAAAAAGTGGTATTCAAACTCAGTTATTTTATTTTAATTTATAATTATGTGTATCCACAAAGTGTTTGCTACAATTTAAAAATTAAATTTCGAAGTGTTGCAAAACTGTTTCTCTGTTTTTTGCGCTTCTTTTTTTTTATCCAAAAACTCTGAAAGCGGACTTACAAAACCAACTCATCGGTAACGTATAGATTATATATGACACATTTTCTTTTGGACAGCACCCTTTTTTTGCATTAAAACAAAGAAGATCGCGAGGACGGCCTCTATCGGTAACTTGTTAAATATCAACATAGAAAATATTTTTTTTATTATCGTAGGTAGGAGTAAAACTCTGAGAAAAAAACGCTAACAGATCCAAAGTCCATTTTAATAATTGAATTGCTTTGTTATGATTTTTTATCGGTTATAATCCCATATTATAGAGATATATTTATCTCATCAGCTTTGGGTGTGCGATGTAAATACCCCCTGTGAACCAAGATAAATATATTGATTTGTAGGTATTTGCGTCCACACGTCCTTAAATATTAAAATTGTTATTGTTGATGGCAAATGACGCTTGTTGCTGTGGACACGAGATGTTATTGATAGTGCGTGAACTTAATTCACTTTTTTTTATCAAGAGACATTATTTTATCTCAGTTGAAAATCAAAACGTAGACACAGCTGTTTTTTTTTATTGTTTATCAGGATGGTAGTCATCTATTTATACATACCGATCATAGATAGTAAAATCATATAATTTCTTCAAAAGATTAGTGATCATTCACTTTGTATCATCATTATTAATAAATGAATTAAAAATTACTTTGTAATCACCACTTTATTAATATTTACGTATCAAGATGTTTCAAAACGAAGTTTTCCTCATCAGGAATATACAGAAGCCATAATAATGTAATAGAACAAAACATAGAACAGAATAATTAAAAATATATAAATTATACACATAAATAAAAATTGATTAAAGTAGGTAAGTAATTAATCAAAAATGTTAATAAAAAAACAATAATAATTGAATAACAAATTTATATTAGAAATTAAAAATAAATTATTTTTATTACTAAAATTAATTAAAATAAATTCAAGAGATGGCAATTCAAAAAAAAAATTCTTAATAATATTTAGTCGACTATTAAAACTTTTTCTAATTCCTAAAATTTTTAATTTGTTAGATTGTAAACCAGCTGTATTTGGATGAAAAATTTTTACTCCTTTATTTATATCAAAAGAATGATTTGTTTTCAAAATATGGTTGGAAAATTCAGAATAATTATTATTACTTAGCACCTTGGGTGTTCCTTAACTCTATCATAAAATTTTCTTGAAGTCTTTCTTATGTAAAAAGTTGGAATAGTTACAAATTAATTTATGTATTATAAAACATCATATTTGGTCTTGTTATTCAAAATATAATTTTTTCAGTTTATTATTAGTATAAAAACCTTGTTGGAGAGTACTGGATGTTTTTAATTAATAAATTTGAAGTATTATTATTTAAAAACAATATTTTGAGATTTAAAGACCTCATTGTAATATTTAATCATTGAAGAAAATAATATTAACATAACCTAAATGAAAGATGAAACCGGACAAATTGACAGAAACTAAAAAGATTTCAGTCGCATCTGGGACTCCAACCCAGGTCCTCTGCCTATCCGGGGCAACGTCTAAGTTTATATAAATACCGTAGCATAAGAATTACCAGTCTGAAAATGTCCGTATTAGGATGAAACCGGTCCTGGTGAAAATAAATAAGTGGAACAAAGTACAAAAATGTTTTAATTTCAATTCTAATAAAGAAATGTTAAAAGTTCCAATAGAAATGAGAGGTGAGACATTTTTTGATTGGCACCAACCTTTCATATAAAATATGTAAAGGCTGTTTTTTGTTTGTCCCTCTGTAGCTTGGGATCCCATGACAATAAACCGTACATAATCGGATACACAGATGAAACTACTTTGTGGCGAGAATGGGCATTTAGTAAACCTTAAAAAAGCTGGGATGCCAGTGCGCATCATAAGATACATGAATGGAAATGTTTTGTTACGATAGGGGTCGATTAGTAGAGTAGAAAACACAGGTCTGCCGACCGGCAGCCTGAGACTTTTGCCAGGCAGCCAGATTTAAAGAGCCTATCGGTAGGTAAATTTTACGTCATCGAATACACCAATGAAACCAACGAATACATGTAGTCTAGATCATCCCATTGAAGAATCCATTGGTCTACCGGCCGGTAGCCTGAGTATTTAAAAATAAAATATAGAACTGAATAATTAGTTCATGGTTTTAAAAACACAGATGACTAGATTTAAAAAAAAAAGTAACGTATAATTTTTAAATTTTTTTAAAATTTTATTTTATTTGGAAAATCAACAGTTTACAATAATTATCACGTATGGTAAATATATTTAAAAAATGAATTAATAATTGGTTTTCACTTAAGTAATAATGGTAATAAAAATTATTTAGAGTATTCCGAGGTAGACATAATAACTTGGCGGGCCGTAGTGAGAATCTTGACACATCGCTTAGTGCGTTTTGCTCGTAGCGTCTATTTCTTTATCTCGTTCACTATGTCCATGACTGTACGGAACCCTCCAGGAGGCACACCGGTAGACCAGCCTTTTTAAGGCTTACTAAATCCCCATTGTCGCTTCAAAGTAGTTTTGTCTGTGTTTGCGATGACGTAGGGTTTACTGTCACAGGATCCTAGTCTACTGAGAAAAGACACTTTTTTTCAATGTCTTACGCCAATGAGCCAATTTTGGGTAGTGACACTATAAAGTTGGCCAATTTGGAATATAATTTAATAATAAATGGTATATCTTTCACTGTCTTCTTCGTTTTATTAGATTCCTTAGTTGATTATAACTCACGTTTCCACTCGAGAACAGTCATTTAACCGATAGATGAAGTATTTAGAAACATTGCACGACAGACTAGAATGTTACTATCAAAATGTTCTACAGAATTACGTGCATTCAATTATATCCATTTTGATAAAACCCTGGAGTTAGTATTTTTTAACAGAATTCAGAAGAATTTTTCCCCTACAAAATAGCATCAAAATCATAAATCGTCAAGAGTGGTTTTACCAGATTTATTTATTTTTCATAGTCTCCATAAAACAGCTGTACACTAATATATTACAGAGATTAAGATACATTACAAAAAACGTAAAAATAAGAATTGGAAATAACAAATAGTATAAGTAAATAAACATTTGTATATTAATGATTTTAACAAATACTGAAGATGCGAGAAGTGAAAGGTTGATAGGGAAAGTATAAAAAGTCATGGGGGCAGATTTTATAAATATTTTGTGACATGGTCAAAAGAGAGTCGCAAAATTGTCTGTAAGCGATATTGAAAATATCAATGGTCAAAACGGCATCGTTGAGCAGATGAGTCACTCTACTGATTGGCGTGTTCTGGTAAATAGAAAAGTTCTCGCTTTTGGAGCATAAAATAGCGCATGGGATCTCCCACGAGTATACTTATTAGGAACATATAAGTATATCTCTTTCAACATAGGTGGATTACATATTACGTGGCCGACGATATGCGTTATTCCCCAAGTTCAGACAATAACACATTGACGGTTGATTAGAAAAGAAGTAGTGTAAGATTTACAAATCGACCAAACACCACGAGGGAAGTGTGTCTAGGTTGAAGCGTTATTTGAGAACAAGACTTTCAGTCAACTATTATTCTGGTCGTGTTGATAAACATTGCGCAATCTCCTCCGGCCGTCGAACACACCGACACACCTCCGCCGCGAACATAATATCTACCTGCTCGTGTATATTATACAGGTAAAATGACGTTAACATTTTATCAATTTAATCTGAAAAAAACTTACGTTTGAAATAAGTATGCTGCTATTTCTATAGACATTTGTGGACTTGTATGATTGGCAAAAAACTTCATAAGAAAGGTGAATAACGAAATCTCAACTCTCGTCCAGTGAGAAAATCATGTGTCTTAAACTGTAATACAAAACAAAAACAAGAAAAATTAAATCATTTACTTGCCGCTTCCTTGGCAAAGGTTCAAATAATGTAAAAAATAAAACAATAACTTTGTTTACATCACTTTTATTTATACTTTTGCCGACCGGGTTTCGCTACTACCGTAGCTTCTTCGGGACAGTATACAATTAAACTATGAACTAAGATACACATGTGTTATATATTGATAAAAACAGGCGAGTGCAGGGCCAATGGTGGGATATCACCAGGTACTTGCTGACCGGGAACGGTGTGTAGTTTGTTTATTGGGAATAATTTAAGAATCCGACTTTTATTTAAATTTATTTGATTATTTATAATAATGTCCCCGGTCATTGGTCGAAGGATGTAAGCCAGCACAGGATATCTTCTACCAGGTAACTTTTATCGTGTTATGACACAGATGACCACACGAGAGTCCAAACTGAAGTCAGTGGAGCCAAGACACCCTCAAATAAACGGAGGTAGTGATCTTGCCTTTTGTTACTGATCTTGTTAGTGTGTTTGGTAAGGTCATTTAATGCCAATTAATATTTTAGTAACATGATTTTTCACCGGGGTTCTCTTTAATCCTTAACCAGGAAACGCTACAACATATAATTATTTGCAAGCATTTTAATTAGATAAAAGAATAAACATTTTAATTTGTTGCATAGCCTTCGTGGCAAGTTTTGTTGCTATGTCGTTAATCAATTAAATTTAAGGCTTAAGAGGTGATTGATGTGATTTATTTCAAAAAACGGCGCTATACAAATCATCCCATTATTAATATTATTATTATTATTAAGAGGAACAGCTGTGCGCTTTGTTTCATACAAAACTTAATTTTGGAAATGTGGGTGGGTACCCACACCGAATGATTTTTATAAAATTAAAAGTGTAGTAAATAGTACGGATTAGAAGTATTTTATTAATTTTTGTTCTAAACCATGAAATATAGGCGATTAAAGAAATCAATTTTGAAAATTATTTGCGGGTTTATGGTAAGTTTTCTTTAAATTGTCATATTTGCCGTGTAAATATGATTACATAAAAAAAATATCTTTACAAAAAACTTATTTTTTGATCGATATTTAAATATATTTATGGCAAATTTGTGTTCCAACGTAAATGGTTCGTTTTTAATTTAAATTTAAGATTATCATAATGCTCATTACTTTTTTTTAATTATTTTATATATCATTATATTTTCATAGTAAACTGGTAAGTCTTTATTTTTTTAAATCGCCCTCAAATAATTGCTAAAGTTGCCTCTGAGATCGCGTAAATTCGATCTTTTTTTTACCTTTTTTTTTAAAAACACTTTTGATGCGTACTAGATATTTTCTACACTTTTTGATTGAAAAAAGATCATTCGATTTAGGTATTCGAGTATTTTGGCCTTAAATCAAAATTAAGTTTTGTATGAAACAGGCCGCGCAGCCGTTCCTCTTAAGTATTTAAGATATATGAAATAAGTAGTAAAATGTGAAAGCCTGTGCTTCTGTCTATAAAACACATTTATCAATTTATGAAATTGCTGGACAAATTTCGATCCGCCAGAGCCAAATTACACAAGAGGTTTTGCAGTATATCGTTTAGATTTACGGCATTACTTCTGATCACCTTTTCGATGTTTATGTTATTCATTACGTATTCACCTCTCGATTACGAGTTTATTATTTACTTAACCCTCAAACCGATTTGAACATTATTTCGTCACTTTCCCTATGTAAGTTGTTAGCTATTACGTCAGAGGTCGATCGTTTAGGAACCGATCGACAGTTGGGTTTCAAACAAGTGTTTACTTCTTTATGCAATGTGGGGGGTGGCTACTGTAGATATTTTGGATACAAAAAAAACTATCGACATTAAAACAGTTAGTTCGTTCGTCAGTTCCTCTTATGGCCGCAGACTAAGATCACGGAATCTTTTTTTTTTTAATTAACTCACGCCCTAACGAAAATAATTTTCCTCGAGGCCCATTTGTGGATGTCGTGTGGAGGGTCTTTATAAGGAAATGAAGGATTGTCAGTTCTGGGAAGGAGAAAGGTATTGAGGGGTGAGTAGGAATCCGGGGGGTTAGAGTGCCCAGAAGTGACGGACGTATTAATCTATCCCTCCCACTGAGGTGATGGGTCGAGAGAGTCCGAATGGAGAGGTCAGGGGGTCTCCCTCAACCAGCTTCTCCCGATCTGGCCCACCACGAAGCTGCAAACGATCTGTTCAATTATATACACCTTTTTTATTTATTTTTTCGGGAAAAAAAAAACAAAATAAACCTGTTAATAGTGTACTCAAATGGCAGTCGTTTCGACTTATGCGATATGTCGAAAATTAGTCAACGATACGACGTATGTCATTTGAATTTCACATATTTACGCCCTTGAAGTCATTTTTCACATGAACGGCGTTGTATATATTATCCATGTGTAATTGTTACGCTATCGGCGATATAAACAGATGGTCGGACGGTGTGAAACCTTAAGCACAAGGAACTGAAGGGAGACAGCAGGAGACCGACAGCAGAGGCGTGCCGTTCATATAAGCACATAGACGCTGCCTACCCCACCTCACTCGTATAAAAATATGGATTATATTAAAATTATTGCAAGAAATCAATCTGTACCTTAAAAAATACCCGCGGCTCGAATCGTTCACGAATCGCATCGCCGAGCGCGCAGTACCGACCACACTACTATAAGGTGTCAAAGGCAGGAATTAAGTAAACAAAATACCGCACGCATCGTATATTCTACTTCTCCCTGTACAAATCGCAAGTACAACCTACTGTAGAATTTGGCAGCCACCTTTTAACTTTAAACGCACAAAAAACAAAATATATTACTTTTAGCATTTCTTCCGTAAGTCAACCCCCTGTAGACCGTTCCTTAACAATGCATTGTTGTGTACACGAGTGCAATTGTCAATCTTTGGAAAGAGTAGACAATATAAAAGATCTTGGCTTAATTATTGATAAATATTTAAAATGGAACGATAATATTACTGTATTAACAAACAAAATAAGAAAACTAGCCTATATCTTCAAGACCCTAAGAAATATATTGGACAAAGTTACACTAAAAACTGTATATTATGGTATTGTTCAATCTCTTCTTTCATATAATGTTGTATGTTGGGGTTCATGTTACAAGACTACCCTAGAGTCCTTAAATGTTGCTCAAAAATTAATTTTTAAAAATAATGTGCAAGAAATGTTTTTTTATATCCATCACACTTATTATACAGTGAAAGTAAAATTATGACAGTAAGGCAATTGTACATAATACAGGCTCTCTGTAAATTTTTTAACAATATTGATTCTGCTATAAGGTCACAACAAGTGCGCAATACTAGAATGGGTTCTTCTCTTATGTATCAGCCGGCAAATAACAGAACATCATTTGGACAAAGGAGTTTTTCTTGTAAAGCTCCTTTGTTATATAATAGGCCCAGTGACAACATTAAAACTATAGATACGCTAAATTTATTTAAAAAAATGGTCAAAAAGTCCATGTTAGCTGAGAGTGGTGATTTCGCTTTATCCATGTTATCCCTTATGGTTTAATCAATGTTGAAACTTTATGTATGCTTGATATTATCATTATTATCTACTTATTACTACTTATTACTATTTACTTATAATTTTTTTTTTATCTACATTTTATTATTTATTTAATGCTATTAACATAATTTTATTTACATATCATTATTTACCTTTTTTATTTACATATTATTATTTACCTATTTTTATTTTTATTTTTATTTACATATTATTTACCTATTTTTATTATTATTATGTACTTATTACTATTTACATAATTTTATTTACAATATTTTATTTACATTATTTTATTTACTTATTATTATTTACCTATTTTAATAATTATGGACTTATTACTATTTACCTATTAATATTTACTTAATATTTAATGTGTATTATTATATGCTTATTAATATTTACTTATTATTATTATTTAATTACTATAACCTAAAATCTAATTTTTATTATTTATCTACTATTATTTACTTATTAGTATTTACTGATTATTATTAAATTGTAAAGCCGCTCATCTCAACACAGGATTGTCCTAGTGAGACGAGGGGCTAATGTTTTTGTTGAAAACTTAAATTTAAGCGTGCTAATTAGGCCGCTCAATTCTTACTAGCCGAAAGTAGTTCCTTTATTCGACGTTGCGGCGCTAGGTAATGAAAATCACGTAAATAATTGCACACTTTCGTCGTGCCAAAATTTACGTTAGTTAGTAAATTGCCCACTTGCATCAGTATGGAGCTCGATGACTCATCGAGCGATGAGGAATGTCGATGACATTCATTGATAAAGGATGATATTCAATCAAAAACAGTCTGATAAGTGTAAGAGGGTTTTTTAAAGTTCCAATTTAACCAACATAGTTTTCAACTGTAAGATCGTCATAATTTCATTAACAATGCACTTACTCCTGCAAAACAAATACTATTTACAATAAGGTTCCTCGCACGTGGAACCATGGTGACTGGTGTGGGGGATTTTATCAAAAATCAACTAGTAAATTAAACAGCGGTCGTTGACATTTTAAAACATTGCGATAACAGTTTGGTTTTGAGAAAGACGCTTCCTCTATTAAGATTATAGACAAAATGTCTAATGTTGGTGATATCCATGCTTACGATAGTGGAGAGCAATATTGTGGAGGAGTCTTAATCCAACCCTGGAATGAAGCGCTCTGTAATGATGATGATAAGATTGGCTAGTATCGTACCTACTTTGATATAATATTTGTGGAAGAAATTTATAAATAGAAAAAATCGACCCTTTAATTCAAATACAGGTATCATCTCTGACGTCATACAATTCATAAAGGTCAAGGGTTAGTTTCTACCTTAGGAGTTTAGGGGAAGGTACCCGAATTCAATTATCGAAATGTCTTTCTACGTCAAAGATAGCTCTTTTAATAAACGTAGATATTCGAAAGCTTGTTAATTAAATATTTACATTGTTTCAAGTTTTATTATTGTTGATATTTCTTGTTCAAAGACGTTGTCGCCGGCATTATTGATCGTAGTTATTAATACTGATATTATTAATGTAATTTGGGCAGTGCGACATACTGAAGTTATTAATCAAATATGATTGTGGAAAGACTAAAGTAATCAAAACGGTATTAATAGTTGGAAATTGAAATATTATTTACTCTCACCTGGATTATAAAACTACCAAAATACTAACTAACTAACTAACTAACCATCACGCCGTTTCCCCGCAGGGGTAGGCAGAGAGGACGGACCGCCAAAAAACTCGATCTTGGCATACACTTCTTGCTTCATTCACATTCATACATCGTCTCATACATTCTCTTCTATTATTCCGACTTCTGACATGGCCCGACTCAAGTATTTGATTCACTTGATCATGCCATGTCTTCCTCGGACGTCCTCGGCTTCTTCTTCCATTCACATTCGCGTCATACATTCTTCTTACACTCCTTTCTTCGTTCATTCGCTCCACATGCCCAAACCATCTAAGCGTCCCTTTCTTAATCTTACTCATTACGCTTACATCAGCCTTGCATTCTTTACGAATTTCAATATTTTTCATACGATCATACATGGTTTTACCACACATTCGTCTCAGAGATCTCATTTCTACGGCATTCAGTTTACTTTCATCCTTCTTCTGCCATTTCCATAATACCAAAATACAATATATATATATACAACCTAACCTCTATACACCTATAAAATATTTTTCTATTTCTTCCATATATTTTTTATTATATTTAAATAACTTATGTACCACCTACGTCTGTCTCGACCCAGGAATTTTCCCAGTAAGACAGACATCGAACATTCCTTTGTAATTATGTGTTATTAAGATTATGAAAAAATATACATATTTAAAACCATAACCGGTCAGTGTCTTAGTTGGAATCACGTCCGAGTCCCAGCTAGGCGTCGTGCGTTCAATTCATCGGCTGTTCAGTCCTCATTCACGACACAAGCAACATTTTCCTCTTAGTGCGATGGTAGTAGGAGATTTTCAAATATTGTCAGATTTCGTAATAATGTTTTTCGTATCGGAAATAGTTTACTTCGTAAAAAAAAAGTGTTTTACTAAAATACTATTATTGAAAAGTTTATGGAAAAAAAACCTCACCATGAAATAACTAAAGCAATTGCATCGTAATTATAAGTGTTATAAGCGAACAAAATTTGGTAAAGTTACAACCACTACTCCGTTTTTGCGGGAAAATCAAATTTTAATAAAACACCTAGACATAAAACGATGAGGAAGAAATATAAACTTGAAAAGTGGGCAATGGTCAAAAAGGTTGAGAACTTTTGCTCTAGATAATATAGATTTTTTTAATAATAAAAAACATTATCAAACGAGAACATTAAATTAACATGGAAAACAGGGCTCTGAATAACGTCACTCTATTTTTAGTAAAACAATACTTCAGCCAAAAGAGAATTCAATGTTATTAATTAAATCTATTAAATTTCACATCCAACAATATTTTATCATTTCATTATGGTGAGTTGAGGAATAACAAAAATATGATAATCCAATTTTTAATTATTAATTATTTTTATTGAGATTTAAAAAATGGAGAATAGTATTAACAAATCTTTAATTTGAGATACGATATCGATGAAAATGGCATAAATTGAACTGGTCTCATTAGCTAAGATGGTTAAGCGGTTGCCCCGGATATGCAGAGGAGCTGGTTCGAGTCCCAGATGCAACTGAAATCTTTTTATTTTCTGTAATTTTTTTCCGTTTTCATGTTTCATTTAGGTTATGTTAATATTATTTTCTACAATGATTAAATATAATAATCCCTTTGTTATTTATGAATAATACTTTTAATAATGAATAAGTTCCCACCTGGAAGTGCTAAAGTTTTTAGAAAACAGACAGAAGTCCAAACATCGCTTTCAATTTGAATGTGAATGCAAATGACCTCAGACAAAAATAATTATTTGAATAAATTTAAAAAAAAAAGTCTTGGAGCGGATGTTGTCAGCAAAGTTTATTACCTGTCTATTATCAATCTGAAAAAAGTATATTAATTCAATTATCTAAATATGTTTAACTGCAACCATTAAATTTTATAGTCGAACACGACTATTCAATGTATTCATGGTTTGTTAAGAGTTCAGCTCATATTTAGAATCGCTTGATTTGATGACATGAGTGATAATCGGGGATCAGCAATCAGTAGTGAGTGATAAGTGAGCCCTTGCCAGGAATAACGTTGTATCCAACAAAACTCTTGTTTTGAGAAAAATCGATAAAACGAAGTATTGTATTTAAATACAATAATTTTTAAGAGTCTTAAATGGAAAGTGATAAAGAAAGTCTATTAAAATAGAATTTATTACAAAAAATGATGCTGAATTAGAGCAAAACATTATTCGGAAAAACGTTTTTTTTTAAATTTACTTTACTCCACTTAATTATTCTTATAGAAAGCAATATCATCTAACACATAGGTTCTCAACCTTATTTTGCCAACGGCCATTTTGAGAACATTTTTTTTCCAGAGCCCCCTCCCCCTCAATTTTTTTTCTTACCATCTGTCGCGAATCTTACACAGCTATTGCCACGATTATATTTAAACGTGCAATTACACTCACTCTGTTATATAGTCGTAAGATAGGATGTGACTCCTATCCTATTTCTGAGTTTAAAGAAGAATGTTTTGATGAGAACAAAACACATACTTAATTATATTTAGAAGTATTTTTATTAACATTCAAAAGACATTGAATTTATAACTTATCTAATGAGAAGGTTGAATTTGATGCAATTTAAGGAGTTTGTTAATATCAGGCTTGATTTTACTTAAAAACCACCCAAGTCGCCGCGTTTAGTTATATGGAGCCGATTTATCTTTTTAGTTACCAATGTTGCCACAGCATTAAATCAACGTTCAGTTAAATAGAACGATGGGAATGCTATCAGAAATCATTGAACAATCGACTGTAATCCTGGGTACAGTTGCGAAATCGACTTCTGCGGCCAAAATTCTTGGTAGCAATTATTAAATTTAATTTTCAATTCCTCAATTGTCGTCAGTTCTATTAGTTGTTCTTCTAACTGGGATGATCTGCTGTACTGAAATTTCACAAAGGATCAAAAACCCAGTCTGGTATGTCCATGTTTAAAATATCCACGAATCGTTCCTTGAAATCACTCTGGCTTTATTAGTAAGTGATTAGCGTTTTTGTTTTTTATCCTTTTTAGACTATATTTTTTATATAACTGACCACACCCTCACTGTGCCATCTCAACGCCCACTAATTTTCTCTGGGTCTTCTACTGCCCCCCTGAAAGTCTCAAACGCCCACAACGGGGCGTTATCGCCCACGTTGAGAACCTATGATCTAACATTAATTGACATGTGTCACTTAGGTATTTTAACTTACCACCATGAATAAATCGATTGAACAAAATCGATTTACCTTCGAGATACTATCATGAGATCGTCTGTCAAAGTCGTATACAGCATTCTTCCACAAACCCACTTAGACAGGTAAATTGCATCCTTAATACTGTTTTATCTTGAAAAAAACCCTTTCTTGCACCCTTTAGCTTCTTAGATTTGATGTCTTTTCAGTTTAAAATATCGCATGTCCGTTTTTTTCCTTTATTTCTATGAATTAAACCATTCTCTGGGATTTTGACAAACAAACCAAATATCTATAAAATGCTGCCACAAGTCAAATTTTTGTTTTAAATTTCCTAATGCATAATAACATACCCAACACTATACCATCAAGTGATAGTTTTGTTGGATACAACATTATTCCGGGCAAGGACTCTTTTATAAAAAAAAGATGATACCTAATCAGTCAGTGATGTAGCCAAACATCGTAAATTAATAATACTTGCGTTTTGCCTGTTGCACTCAACGGACGGAGGTGATTAAATTGAATTGTTATTCCCAAATATGAATTCGTGTAATATATACTCGCGACTATTATTAAAATTACGAAGAATAGGTACTTTTCGAAATCGGTCGATCATTACTTTAAATTGAAGTGGTTTAATATACATTTATGTGTTAATTTTATAATTATGAAAAGTCACAGAGTAAATGCTGTTTACGAATATGTATAAATTCACAATTTTATGCTGGCAAACTAATACTTGAATTAATTTTTCTTTATACCTTAATTTAAAAAAAA
Source organism: Halesus radiatus (assembly GCA_022606495.2). NCBI lineage: Eukaryota > Metazoa > Arthropoda > Insecta > Trichoptera > Limnephilidae > Halesus > Halesus radiatus. The sequence continues at coordinate 37,295 of JAHDVE020011684.1, forward strand.
TAGTTTGACAACTACGGTTTGATGTTTTCATAGCACATATTATTATTAATTTAAGTTACCCGCACATGTCAGTCAACCCGTTCGAACCTAATCTAACCTAGCCCAACCTAACCTAAGCTTACCTAACCTAAGCAAACCAAACCTAATCAAACCTAACCTAACCTAACCAAAACTTACCTAACTTAACCTAACCTAACCTAGTCCAACCTAACCTAAACTTACGTAACCTGAGCAAACCAAATCAAACAAAACCAAACCAAACCTAACATAAGGTAGCCTAAGAGGTTACCATAAACCAAAACATGATATTATGGAATCCGTATTGGGAGATAATCGCTTGAAATTACCCACACACTTATGTTTTTACCAGTTTAACTTCCGTTGAGGTTATTTTTTTCACCAAAATTGCTCTATAAAAATCATTTGATTTCGTAAAAAATAATAATAAAATGGATTTTTTTGATGGATTTAGGAAAAAAATTAATAATAATTTATTTTTTTTCCAAATGTTTGTGGTTCACATTCACTCCTCTAGGTTCGCAAATAAAACTGTTGGTTTTTTAAAACTGTCAGATACCAACAAAATAACAAATAACAGATCAAGTCAAATTCGGACGTCGGTGAGTACAAAGCAGTCCATGAATTTTTTTCACCTGCCTTAATTGAAACTTACATAAACAATAATGCAGAATTCTATTGAAGTATTGTTTTACAATGTTGAGGAATATTTTCGGGATCGTCTTTTATCTAAGTGAAATTGGGGAACTTCATGAAGTCCCTGCAAATGTCTACCGTACTGAAGCGCGAAACGTGTGAAAATGTCGATCAAATTCGAATGATTTGAAAAACAGATTAACTCCGCGGTTACACAAATGTGGTTCACGCAGTAATCTACCCTATTGTAGAGTAAGATGTGGGAGAACGTAAGTCAAATAGAATTACTTGAAAAATAACTCCGCTGATGAAATTATGGTATAAATACATTGATAAAAATTTTACGTTTGCCAGATTATTGTCTGAATATTGGCAACACCGCACAGTTGAACTGACGGCTGGCAGCCCGTTCCTCGCAGCATTCTTTTTCGCGTAACCACCTCAATTATGATTAATGGTAAAAAAATAGGCTCAGATCATAGAAACTAGCTTTATTTCCTATTCTATAAAAAGAGGTTTTTTGTTGGAATTAAGAGTTTTCCAAAATTAATAATTAACCATCACCCCCGTTCTCTGAATGGGTAGGCATAGATAATAGAACAATACACATCTATGTCTCGGCACTGTCTTTTATTATTCGAGCTGTTGAATCGACAGTATTTGATTCACTTGATTGTGTCAAGTCTTCCAGATTCTTCCTTTTCCACGACTTCGTCTTGCATCCACTTGCGTGTAATATATTCCATTGACGCCTGTTCCAATCATCTAAGAGTCCCCTTCTTTACCTATTTCATTACGCTTTCATCGGCTATTCATTCTTACCTATCATATATCCAAAAATGTTACCGTATCAAAAAACAGAAAATTAAAATTATAAGTACAGACAACCAAACAATTTCTTGCCGTTATAACGGAACCACATTCGTATGACGAAATCATCATAAATAAACCAATCTTTAAAAGCTTCTGACGAATTTTATAAATTTAACTTATTAAAGCCGACAGAATTTTTCATAAAAAGTAAACTCACGCGTGATATCAACTTCAAAAATGTGTTTTCGAATTATTAGTATTGATTACCTACGCATTGCGCATGACGGTACCTTACAAAAACCGTAAAATAAATCGCAATACTCTGTCGCTTCTCGCCAATGAATAAATAATGAATTAATCAAAATGGTAACGCGCAAGGTCCTCCCGCCATTATGGTATGTTTTACCACGCAACAGATTAAAGATGGCGTTCAATGTCAGTGTTGGCGAAATCTTCAGCAGTCTGGGCACGTCCAGAAGTAGTTTACAGAATTTTAGCACCTAATAAAAATAATTAAAATCTGAAAATAATTAAAGTCTAATTTCTATATCGATTTTTTTTCGAAATAACAACACAAGCCTCAAGGTTAAACGAAACAGATGGCGGTAATTTTAATATAAAAAAACAACTTTTAGCACTAATGCTTTTAAATATTGAGACGAATTGTTTGTTGGCGGGTGTAGAAATGAAATATGAAATGGAATAAATTATTATCGTAAGTTTAAAGCTCAAGTTCTTCAATAAACTGACAAATATATTGTACGTGTAAGTTTTACAATATCTAATATACCTAGGATATTTAAGGCTAAAGGAAACGTAATACGCGATCACAGATGGCGCTAATTTAAAACCTTACTTAAATAAATACTTTTAGAACGTAATGCTTTTAAATATTGAAATGAACTGTTTGTTGGCGGGTGTACATACGGAATAAATTGTTACTGTAGATTTAAAGCTTAAGTCCTCAAGAAACTTATATGAATACAATATATTGGGTATTGTAAAACATACACGAAATACAGTCTTTTATATTTTTTTAAATTCTAAAATTTTTAAATCATCGCCATATATCATATGATCGAGTATTACGTTTCGTTTAGCCTTAAACATCCTTTCGCAACTGCACAATATTGGCATATATAGGTTAGTAAGTAGGTACCTACTAAGTTCGTAGATTGCGCTATAGGTATTACATACCGATTGTAGGTTTATCGCTTGTCTGGATTAAAAATAAATATTTCCACGATTTGTGATTTTAACACACACTTAAAGACATTCTTGCTTGTGTAGTGGTGTACACTGATAGTGGTTCAAATTGGTTCGAAACAGTTTGGAACACCCTCCCACAATCCCCCCTCACTCAGAAGTCCTACGATATAGAACAACACAACACAAGCAAGAATCTCTTTAAAAATTTTCTACTATAAAACGATTTAAATTTAGTATACCTATGTCCCTAATAACAGAGTTTTATTTAAGTGGCGTTGTAGGGTTTCATGTGCGCTAAGAATCTCGTGAAATATATATTTTAAAATCGATGTAAATTTTTCCATTCAACATATTTAGAGAGCGGGTCGCTCTCCCCATCCGGGTGAATTCAAGTATGTAAAAATTCCACATGAATTCAGTCACATTAAATAGATACTATATGAACTTCTGTAATTCCGACGACACAGAGTTATTGACAACCAGTAAAAAAATAATAAAATAACACCTGAAATTACTGAATAAATTAATGTATGTAACTTGATGGTCTCCGTGGTTGATAGGATACTTGGCTACGAATCCGGAGGTCACGGGTTCAAATCCCAGCGTGCGCGAGTAAATTTTATTTGATTAATTAAATTTGTGTTATTTCACAATTTATTAATTAAAAATAATATATATACATAGCATATTTGCGGCACGTTCCAGAGTGGTAGAAACTTTTAGTGAAAGACCACCATTCAGAAACAAAACGTTGGTTGAAATGGCTTTAGTAGTGTTTGGTGACCAGATCTGAATAGCCAGATACTTCCCCACCTTCCTCTTTCCCATCTCATTCGCCTCCCCACTACCTTCAGCCTCGCAACATACCCTAATTACTGATCCAACAATCTCACTGGGAGCAGTTGGGACCCTTGTGCGGTAAACACATAAAATATAAATAAAATAATGTCATTCGTTAAATATTACTTATGTATCTGACATATAGATAAAACTAAAACAAATAAATTTGGGTCTTTCTCAGCATTTCTTTTCTCGCAAGTCCGTGACATCGGTTAATATATATGTATATACTAGTATACTAGATATTAGATACGATATCATTTTGTTTTACTAAGTAATTTAGTAGCTTGGTATATAACATCGGTATCAATTATAAAAAAAAAACAGCTAGTCGTATTTACCGCAAACATATTCTGAAGTCTCGAATGCTTTTCTAAAAATAGTAAATAATTGATGTAAGTGAACGATGCCGGTTTTCGTTGACATTTTGGCCCCTTGAGTAGTGGCAATGAATACCATGTAGTATTTTTGGTTGCACAACGGTAAAGAGCGAGTCATCCATCTGGGAATCTCTGAAGGTTGCAACCGAAACATGGCGACATTTTGGCGCTAACCGCACGGGCGATTTTCGTGGACGTAGTTTGTCCGATGATTTCCACCATACGCACAGTGCTTGTTGGGGTATGTTAGATTGATGGGTGTGTAGAAGAGAAGTAGATGGGAGAGAGGAAGGTTGTAACGTACCTGGCTATTCGGATATAGTCACCAAACACGGCTAAAGTCATTTCAAGCAACGTTTCTTTCACCAGAGCAATACTGAGGGTATCTACGACTCTACGACTACGATTTTATGAGCAAAAAAAAACCCTCGAACGGCGACCTCTGGCATCTTAAAATTTGTACAGATTTTGATCTTTGAATTTTCTAGTTCCAATTTTCCAAGGTTCTAATAATTGACCAATCATAGAGGATCAAGAAACGGAGAAGGCCAAAATCATTAGTAAATTTATGAATTTTAAAATAAACAATCAGCAAAACATAGAGTACGAAATAAAACCATAAAACCATTCGCCTATAAAACGGTACCAAAGGTTGACTGGTACAAAGCTTGCATAGGAAATCATTCAATGGAGCCCTCTGAGGCAGAAGGGTCGAAGACCCGATTGAATGCCCACGTGGATTATGTTACTATGCGCCCCTTGCGGAGGATTTTGTAATTAATCTTTGAAAATAGTGTGAGGTTGGTGTATTTCACAGAAATTCAAAATATGTAACTTTGTCAAATTTTACATTTGAATGGTCCGCGTTAAACGCTGATTCCAGGTTCGTTTCAACCACCGACGTCAGAATCAATAGACTTGCCTAAGTACGACTTCGGCTGGAGGCACGTGACACCCATTTTGGCATGAGCTTTGGTTCACTGCAATCCACGTTTGTTTCGCGTGATTCTCACTGCGGCAAGCAAATTAAACATTTATAACGATAGTCAAACTAAATACTCTAACAAAATAGTTTTACTGAAATTGGCGGCAAGCCTGGCTCGCCCCCGGCTCCTCTTATTTTGGTTTCTTCACCTTGCGTGTTAGAGCATCTCTATATATTATTTGCTCAGTGGTTTCAGCTTAAACATAACAAAATGACAGTTGTGCTTTTCTGTTGATCACAAATTACTAAATACCTGATGACAATGTTAAATTAAAATTTCTGTAAAACATCCCAATCTAATTTTTTTTTCAGAATATGACAGAATATTTTAATAATGCAGTGTCATTCGTTTGTTTATGCACATCCTCTTTTAATTCCTAGGAAAGTTCTTCATGTTGACTTTTTAATTAGAATTATTGGTGACTCTTGACTGAAAAGAAATATATACGATAGTCATCGTTTTTTTTATATTATTTTATTATTAACAAGGACAAAGTCAATAAAACATTTAATTGAACTTTGAATCATGGTTTGACCATCTGTACCCAATAAAAAATGTAATACATATTTATTGTTGTTGAATATTATTTCAGGAAGAAAAATCGTTTTAATACTGTTATTTGTTTATTTCGTTGAGGGAAAAAAATATTGTTCATCATAGGAATTGGACTGTGTTTGATAAAAAAAAAACAATGTAGCTGTAATATACATCACACACACATAGGCATCGTGAGTTCAATAAGGAACTACAGTCCAATTTTATTTTATCAATAATGGCGTTCAAACTTAAATACCAGTATATTTCGTTTTTTTTCTAAAGTTAATTTTCATGGTTAAAATAATTTTCGAAGTTTTTTCGAAATCAAAAAAAAAATTTCAAAGGCCGCCAAAGCTCCCCAAATCTATGGCCGGTCGGTTTTGATCAGTTTTAAGGTTAGAATGTCAAATGTCTAAATAAGGATGAGCTTTACCGTACATAATTGTATATTCTATTCATGGTAAACCATAACTAAACATAAGAAATAAAATTATATACCCTTTTAGAAACTTTAACTCAAAGAATAATAACAGTATTGACCAATAACATTATCATAATATCCGTATTGATAATTGGTTTGGTCATGAATACTCTAATTTCTTTCATGAATAATAATTGTTTTTTTGTGGTTATTTTGTGGTATTACTAGATCTAATCTATCTACTAATCATCTTCTCCTGTTCAAGGAGGCAGAAGATATTTACTCCAAATTGGAAAATGTGAATGTTGTGTGCATGCTTTAGCAGTACTACACGTGATACTTAATACTAATATTATTACAAAAAAAATCATATTTTCTAAATATCTATACTATATTCTTTAAGGAAAGAGATACCAACTTACTTTAGATATAATTATAAACTTAGAATATACATTAAAAATTATAGTTACTAATTAACAAAGAAAACTATTTAATCATCTGTGTGAAAGAAAGTAGCTCAAAATCTCCCAGACAGAATGTATTAACAATCGATTTCGAGTGTGTCGTAGTAATCTCCAAAAAATCGAATTTGACTTTTACTCCGGTGCACTCCAAAAGCATAATTTTAACCAACGGCTAAACAAATTAAATACAAAGAATGCATATTATAAATATATACATATTGTCAGATAACACACCATCAGACCGGTAACCAATTCAAATTTCATTTAAAATATTCGGAATTATTTGATGTAATTATCTTATATACCGTAGCGACAACAATTATATCCGATATATATGTATATATCATGAAAACTCTGCGTAAGTGGAATTACACTATTGGTATGTACCTATGCAAAAAAATAATCAAAAAAAATATTGTAATACAAAGAAAAAATCACTCGCCTTCAAGAAATAAAAAAGTTTGTTTTGTTAGGGCGCCACTGATCTAAAAGATCAGAGAAACAAATAATATGTTTCTATTCTAGTCTAACGAGGATAAATGTCAAAAAAAATATCATCAAAATAGTAACAATTATACAGATTAAGGTCACCCAAATTAAGTTAAAATTTTGCCAAAACCAAAAAAATTAAAATATAAGCCAAAATCGAACAAAATACAAACAATTTTTTTTTCGTACTAATCCATATCAGAATGCTCACGTGACGTCAGATGTTCCAAATGCAATGGCACCAACATAACACGGTGTTACGATGAGCTGATTTTTTATTGACTTTTAAATAACGATTTATAAATTCTACGAAGTTTTATATTCAGAATCGGCATTTGCTGATCTATATGAATGTATATTTTAATGTCATTATATTTTTCAATGGAGTTCCTTATTCTTCGGCTGGCTAAGTCCCCCGTCACGACAGTAGTAGTAGCAGGAAATTTTCAAATATTGTCAGGTTATTTGCAACCCGCGAATGTTTGTCATTCTTTAAAAAAAAAATTATAATCAGATAGATTGTTTATGTTGGCTTTTTAATATTTAATGAAATCAAAAAATGCAAGCTCCATATGGCGTAGTGATTTTGGAAGGGAGGCTTAGATGGTTTGGACGTGTTACGCGGATGGATGGAGAGAAGAGTGTTGGGGAATTTAATTTTTGACAAAGATGAAAAGGGAAGTTCCTCTTTATATCATCGAAGGGTCAGATGGATAAAGGTCTCATTGTATCATCATCAATTCCAAGGCAAGGTTCTAATTGTGAAGAGGAGTTAATCAGAAGATCATTTAATTTCAAACCCATGACAGTCAATATATCTATTTAGCAACTGACCATCATTGCAGAGTCAAACACAGAAAATCGAAGTGAAGAATTAAGACCGCAGTGTCAGTGGAATCAGCCTGGAAAAACGTAACGTTAAATAAACAGGGTTTGAATTGAAATAGAACCCTTTTTGAATTTACGAATACGGCGGCATGCTGAGATGGGTGTAATGCTATCGGTACATTTCAACCTGACAAAATTATTGCCACACTTATTTAATAATAATGCGACAGCGCGAAGTCACGCTGCAAACAATGTGTTGCCACACACTTTATTGCCTGGAAGTGTCACATTGAACTCGTTCAGAAGCATACTAAAATTGTTCAACGACCTTCGGGGCAGAGAGGTAAGCTCTTTGGTACTAGGCCTGGGCCGCGCAATCGAAACCCACCGAAGACAAATAATAGTAAAAAAAGATTTCACTCAAGTTTTATGCAGATAACATATTATTCTCGAGATAACCAATCAGAATTCAGGAGCAGTTGAAAATGGGAAATCGATGTAGGTGAATTGACTGTAGATAATAGAAACAAAGAGAGATATTGCATGGAAGCGTGCCGACAGTCGCCGAGCTACGATCAATCTGCACGTACTCTAAAACCGGCGAACAATACTGGGATCTTATACATGGCTAGGGACAAATTAAAAAAAAAAAATTACAGAAAAACTAAAATTGCATTTTTACTTACTTAACTATATAGAATGATTACCGTAATGGATCCGTTAGAATTTTATACATTTTAATTATTTTGTTCAGTTAATGACGACGTTTCAGTTAATAACTGACGTTCGAATTAATAGACGTGCCATAATAGCCATATTTGCCTACCATTTGGTAGGATTTTCTGGATGCAACCGTCTAACAACCTAAATTTGGAACCAGGCGGGTTCACGCATTTCTCGAATGCATGGCGTCATCATTCGTGTATTGACTGGCGGCGAGTGATCATTCGAAGATTTTAAGGAATAAAACAATGATTATGGTGTCCCGCGTATTCAAACGTTGTAAAAATAGAAGTGGTAAAGAAAATAATCAAAACTGTTGAATTACATTCCACAAACAAGCGTTATTTGACTATAACAGTTTCAATTCAATTCAATATAACAGTTTAGTAACACTAATACTATCAACTCGGAATGTTTCGAAACGCCGTCCACGTTTCTTTCTAGCGATTTTGACTGCGGTAAGCAAATTATAAACATTTTTACAGGGGTCAAAATAAGTACTCTGACAAAATATTCGGAACCTTGTTACTTATTTGCTGTTTTTAACTTATTTTAGCGAATTGGTTTAGTTCGGAGCCTGTTAGCTCAGCCAAAGAAAAAAAGTAGATTTGCAATAAATTCCGTACAATTGTAAAAATTACGAATTGATCATTAGCAGGTTTGATTTTCGAAGAGTAAATACCAATTAATTTTGCAATGCAGTGCGAGTTGTCTGCAGACTGTCGAGATGCATTTATTAGCAAATCAAATGAAAGTGACACCTCTACGCTCTCCCCTCGCCTCGCTAATTTTGGATTCTCCATGCGTGTAAGGACATCTCTAGTAATTTTACTTGCTCCGTGAGTTAATTTCATAACAACAATTTCTGTATTTATATAGTACGCCTACCTTTAAAAATGTATTATTCATTACACGGAATATAGCAGGGAAGATATAATTGATATTCTTTCACTCTTCTTTTGCTGAAGCAAATTCAATGAAATTTCCACACAGTAATTCGGAAGCGGTTTGAACGCTAATTATTTATTTATACATTCCAGTCAATTGGGACCTGTGTAATATTTAAGACGTAGGTGTTTGAGTTACATCACTATTTGACCTTTCAACAATGCATCTCATTTGACTTCAAATCACGGAACTAAGTGTGATAATCAGAAGCTAATTATGGTAATGTATGTAGGTCCCGAGCAATTTTAGATAGTGACCTTACCGCACGTGGCTATACCTGCCAAGGACATCTTCTGCTCTACTTACGGCAGGGGATCCCAATCTGCGCAGGTCAAAAGGTCAAATGAACAATATAAAATATCGATGGCACAGTGAATAAATTTGCTTAGTTCAAATTTGAGGAAATGTAATTTTCGTGTTTGAAACGCATCTCGAAAAACGATAATAAGGACCCTCAGTCCATTTTATTTTTATTTTGTTTAATCAATACTAACGCTCTAACTTAAATACTAGTATACTTATATTCATAACATTCTTCTGTAGTCCGTTTAACGATTGATCGGCATATATTTCCGTATTCTTTATACTAATTTTGTAGTTTCATATTATATGGTGAGTTTGATGACTGTTAATGTAGTTTATCACTCTTATGTAAACATTTCACTAAATTGATCGAAAGTTGAATTTTTCAATTTTAGTGGACCAACTTTCGAAAGGTTGTTTATTTTATCATACTTATAATAATTTATTTAGTGAAATTTATCATTGCAGTTTTTACATCTGTTTAATTTAAAATATTGTCTCAGGATGCGGAATCAAGAGATGATCTAATAGTCATAATCAGTGTATTTCAGTTGCGTTAAATTTTGTTTAATACCTCTTTGGTCGTTATTTTTTTTGGAAAAGACGATCATAGTAGCAAAAATTAAATTTATTGTTGCAGAGATAATTTTTTTATTGTAGTAGTGGATATAGTTGAACAAGGAATAGAATCTTTTGTATATGCTATCACTTTTTCACTACGGCTTTAGTGTTTTTATTTTTTATCATTTATTCAACATTCGGTGAGGATAATAAAATCAAACCATATTTTTATTTGTTCCAACGTAACTAACAAATTATGAAAATTTTTGCCAACACTTTTGAGTAAATATTTCCTTGCAATAATTTATTTGAAAATGATTGATTACCTTTGAAGCATCGAGAATATGTTTGGTATTCGAATTTCATATCGATGTAACTATTCAGAAGTAGTGTAGCAAGTTATATGGTAAATTGAGAGTTCGGATATTTTCTGATTTTATTTGTATCTATTGAGTTTCAACTCCTTTTCTTATTTTTTTTCCTTTAATTTACTTTACTTTATTCAATTTATTATTTATAAACTTTATTACTTTATTTATTTATTACTTGTTAATATTGTCTTCCATTTTTAAATCCCATATTATTGGCTGCTATCCTTATGATGATCGCAAAGTTCTACCCGAACACAATTGCAATCTGAATAGTGTCTCGGATATACTTACCCGATTTTTATTCATATGAGACATCTATTGACTTATTTTATTTATTTAAAAAAAAAAAAAAAAGATTTCAGTCGCATCTGGTAAGGATACTTGTATTTTATATACTGTTTCAACATGTACCTATATAACATAAACATTAAATAAATAAAATACTTTATAAGATATAAGTAAGTAGGCACTTAGAATTACGACTTACGGATAAAAGCTGTTATATTTTAGTTGTTTATAACAACACACAAAGTACTTGATTAGATGTTAAGTTATTGGGGTTTTTCGGATTATTTATAATCTGTCAGTTTTTCTCTTATTTTTTTGGAATGAGTCATTTCATTGATAAATTAAATACTTATTTTTAAGAATAAGTTTACTTAACATAAATAGAGGAAAGCACGATTTTCATTATCATGCAAACATAAATGAAGAGAGAAATATGAAATTTGTTTTTTCGTTATCATGCAAACATAAATGAAGAGAGAAATATGAAATTTGTTTTTTCGTTATCATGCAAACATAAATGAAGAGAGAAATATGAAATTTGTTTTTTCGTTATCATGCAAACATAAATGAAGAGAGAAACATGAAATTTGTTTTTTCGTTATCATGCAAACATAAATGAAGAGAGAAATATGAAATTTGTTTGTATTATTTTTCTTTAATACAATCCGGTTACCTTTCGATATATGCTATAGAATTGACAAATCTTTAAGAATATATTTTATAAACACATTTAAGGCGATCCACTTCCTAAAATTCGAACGAAATCACGCACTCCTTATGCAGGTGGCGAAAATGTTGAAATCCCCGCTTTACACCAGTCGCATTCTTCGATTTATGCAAAAAAACATCACCAAAATGCGTTTTTCCTTTTATTTTATAAGGCGTAATTATTAAAAAAAATTACTGTCATATTCTAAAAAACTTAATTCGTCACAATGAGCAATACGACAAAATCGTAAAAGTGGTTCGTAAGAATGAGATTTTGCACTTTAAACATTTTTTTTTTAGGTCTGATACTTTCTTTTTTTTCGACTTCTCTTTAAAAAGACTCACCAAACAAAAATGCCCGGTTAAACGAAAGGCCAAAGTATGTTCTGCTTGCAGTATTTAATTAAATCGTCTATGATCCTAGTCCATCTAAATTTCAAAACAAAAACGTATGATTTTGCAGTCGATAGAAGAGTGGATTGAAACTCCCAAGCATATCACACTTAATTTATTATCTTTATAATTATATAATACGTTAATTTTCTCCGAAGGGAAATCCCGCACGTGTTATTCTACTGTCGCGTGTTAGTTTTTATTTCCACGGAAAATATAAACATTGTCACTGCGGTTTTAAAATAGTGAATTATGTGGTAGGATTATGTTATAGATACGAATAAACGCATTGTTTTCAAACAGATTCAATGTACGTCAGTGGAATTACTCGTCAACGACGTCATTTAAAAAAAACAAAGGTAATAAATTAAATTAATATAATACAACTAGTTGTTACTTATGAAAAGTGGGATGTAAATTGACTTGCGTCACTGACGTCAGAATTAATTTGCTCTATGACTCGCATACTTCCATTTTTAAAAATAGCCCGCGAAAGTAAGCCATAATGTGCCATTTCTAAATACAGATTTAAAATAATTGCCCACTAAAATAATTATAGGTAGGTAGGTACTAAATCGCTTGCCTGGATCTGATAAGATTCTTTTAAAAAGCTTACCGTTAGTTCCAATTTTGAAAAGTTCCCGCTCAAACGTAAGTACGTACTCACAAATTAAATGTATGTTATTGGCGTTCTGTTGAACTGGTTGAACTCATTTGACTTGACATTGGGAAGGGTAAGCAGAAGGCAGGTTCAGACGAGACGGTGCGATGGGAAAATCGATATGCGCCTGGTGAGGCAGGTGTGGAATTTTGGTTCACCAACCCCTTATAAAGGCTCGGTCACACGGGGCGATATTGTCGCTGCTACGTTTTCGCGGGAAATGATCGCCACTTACGGTCATACGGAGCTATTGGAACTGCTATTAGTTAATAGCAAGTATGTACTATAATCTGTACTGAAAACTGATAACCACTTGATAAAGCAACTGGCGATTTCAGATATTCAGAGGAGACAATAGTAACGCTCTGAAGGTCACGTGACCGCTAACTAGGTCACGTGACGGCCAATTCGCCCATTTTACGTGACTAGAAATGAACATGTTCTAATTATTGATCTAATATTGTTTAAAATTATTACATATCGCCTAAATTTTATTTACCCCCACATTGTTTTATTTTATTTTAGAAGGATCGTGAAAAGTAGAAGTATATATTTTTTCATTTTCTTATTATATAGGGTAATGTATACATACATATGTACACAAACTAGTTTATTTTTTATTACAAGAAACCTTAGTGGATTACTTGCTATAACACTGTCCAAGCTAGAGTATCAAGTAGGGAACATCTTTATCTATAAATTCCCTTAAAATGAAATATGATTTATGAAATTAACCACTGAATTTTATATAATGTCAAAATGTTATGGAATGTAAATAAACTATATATCTATCTAATCGAATCTCCGCTTCGTTTATTAGCTGCTAGTCGAGTCACTTGCAGCGAGTACTTTGTCACAAGAAACAATTTCGCCCCGTGTGACCGAGCTTTAAGGTTATTTAAAAAAACTTAGGTGGAAATTTTTTAAAAAATTAGTGACCCACATTATTTTCTGTACAGTCGGGGGGCTTTTGAGCTACCAGTGCAAAATTAAATTCTCGTTTCTTTATTAGTTCATATTTTGGTTACCCGCACAGATAAGTTTGTAGATCAGCAGTATGTTTTTTTTTCTGAGAAGGGGGTAAGTTCAAAATAATTTATTTTTTTAATAATCTTTTTCTAGTGGGTTTTTTAAAATGTTCGATTTTTAAAGATTTTAAATTTTAGATATATGGTTTTAAAATAAAGAGAATATTATTTTTTTACAAAAACTAGTTGACATAGAAAGGGGCTAAAATAAAATAATAAAATTTTGCATGTTAAATAATATAAACCACGTGAAAATATCATCATATTTACCTATTTTTTAGTACCAAAATTCAGGTTTTTATACGCCAGCACACCCTGGTACATCATTTTTTTATGATGATAAAGTTCGTTAATTCAAATCACATTTTTACGAATTTCAAGAATTCGACATTAAACAAAGTTGTTATGATATCACTTTTAATCGTATTGAATCGGTTTATTAGAATCATTTATAAATGTTTACCCATGTACAAAACGCTTAGACGTGTGAAAAAGTTATATTGATATTTTTCAAAATTTGCGAATTCAATTAAGTTAGAAATTTTCCTTTTATAACTATAAATAATATGTTGACATAATCTTTTTTAAATCTTGCAATGTTTTTTTTTACATATCGGTGTCAAAAACTTCTAGTAATCAAATTATCGAATACTTACATTAACTTACTTTTGATGAGGCCGCAATAATGTCACAAACCAATTGTTTCGAAAAGAATTTCGTGCATTTTATATTGACTGACGTTTTCCATACTTGATATTTTTACCGTCAACAAATTTGATTAGCACCGAAACGATCTTTTGTGATTGAATGAATCAATGTTGGAATTTTCGTTCACCGAAATTCGATAACGATGGGTATTTTTATTTTTATTTTATTTAACCGTTTTATTATCACTTCACATACATTCAGTTACATAAAAGTATAAAAGTGAGTTTGTTACCAGGTGGTAATTTCCTCCAACCAATCCACTTCCTTGCACTCTAACCGCATGTTGTGGATATTATAATTATGTAATAATATTATGATCTGTTAGTACCGGGCTGGTTATATGTGTCGTGTTCCCAGGTTTAAACTGCAAGCCCTCTATCATTGCACAATTTGCAATATTTTATGATTATGGTGAGGGGAGTAAGAGTAATTGAAATATTTCTAGGTTATTCGTAATTCAGGAATGTTTCTCTTTTGTAAAATGTAATAAAAACAACCATCAAAACATCATAATCTATCGTATACGAGTATATAAATAAGAATGTTCCGGGCGGGCGGTGTTTGTTTGTTTTGTATACAAACCTACAGTTTTATTCCGAGCTTGGTCAAATTTTGCATACTTGACTTTCGAAGCAAGAGGAACGTCACTGCTTACATGAGATTCCAACAAACGACCTCTTCCCCTTTCCCACCCCTTAAAATAGAATGTTGATATTCCTCGATGAAATTTACACAGTTGTTAAAAAAGGAGAATTTCTGGATAGGGGAAAGGGTAGGATTAGGGTAGGGGTAGGGGTATTGGTAGGGGTAGGGGTATTGGTAGGGGTAGGGGTAGGGGTAGGGGTAGGGGTAGGAGGGGGGGGAGGGGTAGAGGGGCAGGGATGGGGGGTAGCAGGGGCAGGTGGGGAAGTAGGGGTAGGGGTAGGGGTAGGGGTGGGGTAGGGGTAGGGGTAGGGGTAGGGGTAGGGGTAGGGGCAGGAGTAGGGGTGGGGGTAGGGGTAGGGGTACGGGTATTGGTAGGGGTAGGGGTAGGGTTAGGGGTAGGGGTAGGATTGGAGAGGATATACACCCCGTATACATTAGATGCAGCCTTTATTATATATATTTATATTTATCTTGAACTACTCACAGCTAATAAAGCATAAAAAAAACACATTGGTAAATTTACGTAAAAATCACCCACCAATCCCTCTGGCAACACAAGGAGCAGCTAAGAGAGGTCTTGATTTAGTACAGGGTAAATCTTGCAGATGATAATGTTGACTTACTGGCGATAATGTCAACGATTATCAACGTTTTATAATGTACGCGGCACACGACTTTATGCACATGAAATATGAGTGATGAGCATTATAAAACACAATTGTAACATCCTTGTACAATTTTCTTGAAACTTTTTTTTAATAAATCGATTGACCTTATTTCTAAATTTAGGAGCAATTTATTCCACGGCAGAAAGCTACTGAATCATAGATTGACCTCATTATGAAGGCTTTCGAGGATATTTGTAGAAAAAGTAATGGATGTATTATTGATATCATCTGCCGTATTCCAATTTACCTCTGTATTAGTATAAATGAAGACTTTATTAACAATCTTGCATTTGAATTCTTCACAATACTTTATAGTAGAATTAAAAATAAAATCCAGATTACCACCGAAAGAAGTAGTCTGAAAACAGCTTATATGATATAAACTGATAACAAATACAATTTTTTTTTTTACATGAATACCGCACAAGAGTCCCAACTGCTCCCAACCGTCTGGAGCCAGTGAGACTAAGGCATCCTCAATTGGGGAATGTTATGAGGCGGAAGGTATTGGAAAAAGGAAGGAGAAGGGGTAGAGGAAGGTGGGGAAATACCTGGCTATTCAGATCTGGTCACAAAACACGGCTAAAAGCCATTTCAAACAACGTTTCAATTCAGAATGGTGGTCTTTCAGCAGGGCGATACTGAGAGTATCTTCCACTCTGGAACGTGCGCAAATATACCATATATTATTTTTAAATTTATAAATTGTGAATAATTGAATTTATATAAAGAAATTTATGTATATTTAAGAACAAATCGATGATCGTATTAGATTTTCTGTAAATATTTTTTTCTTAGGTATCAATAAAGTCTTTTTTTCTGACTATCTTATTTATTTTTTTATAATTATTTAGATGTCCCCGTGAAACCATATACACATAAAAAAATAATGATATAAAGAGTTATACGGTAAGCAAAAGAAGTCTAAAAATAAAAAATAAAAATAAATAAAGAAAATTTCTCAGAAATATTTAAGTATTTTATTCCCCCTCTAAGCCGGTCAAGTGTCGCTGTCAAAAAATTCTGTCGAAAATGTATTAAAAAGCTTTTTACTTTGTATTATGTATAATCAAAAAAACAGTAAATTCCGTGTTACATTTTTTTGACGAATTTTTAATTTCTATAATTTTTTTTCCGTATAATAAAGAATATATTTCACACAATATCCATTAAAATGTACGAAAGAAAACCAATCACAACTCCCAACGCTAGATGGCAGTAATTCGTACGTTGAGATCTCAATGAATGGAAAATGTCAGAAGCTGTACGTATTACTCAGTGGCGTGTAGTCCATAAATGCTGAAAAGCTTCGCCTACCCTAAAAAACCGAACCATTAAAGAAAATGAAATAATGTTTTACCAAACGTTTTTTTTTATAAATTTGTAAATGTTTTTCCATGTCACAAGCGTTCTACATTAATAAATTATTTCTGCTTTTTAGTAAGATAATATTCATATAAATTGCATAATTCATACCCGAACTTGAAAACTACACACAGCCTACCTTTTGTCAATGTACGCCGCTGGTATTATCATTCTACAGTATATGAGAGTTGATAATAAAATGATGTAATTATATCAACATATTCTTTAGAACCAATGAAATCGATGATAAAGTATGATCTGAAATACCTTCGACAATTCGCATTCACTTAAAAAATCGTTGTATTTTGTCTCTCTTGTATTTTATCGCCACTTTTTTTGTTACCGGTAATAGATTCGTAATAGCTTTTTGCTGCCATAAAAAATATATAACATAATACCTATATTATTCATAAAATATTCCATCTCGGTACAATGTGATCGACCGATTTACATACTCGTTTTATGTTGGCGGCATTTCATTTTTTTAAAGAATCAAAGTCTTTACGCAAATAGACTTAATATGACATACATATAATAAAAGAATACGTAATATTTTAGTTCATCAACATGACTTAAGAGGAACGGCTGTGCGCCATGTTTCATACAAAACTATTTTGGATTAGAGGCCAAAATACCCCACCCAAATGAATGATATTTTTTTAGCATACAGTTATACTAAATATCTAGAACGGATTAGTAAGTAAAGTATTTTATTTAGTTATGTTTTAAATTATGAAATATAGGCCAAATAAAACACAATGCCATCTTACACAAATGGCCTTTATTTTGTAAGTCCAAAAATTTTTTTAAAAATATTTCTAATCCGTACTACATATTTGCTATACGTATTGATGAAAATAAATATCAAAGAAAAGATAGGTTTGGGTTAGTATTTTAGCCTTAAATCCAAAATAAAGTTTTGTATGACAAAGGCCGCGCAGCCGTTCCTCTTAAGGGGAAACTTAAAATTATTATGTAAATTCGCAATTACAGATGACGTAAATTTTTAATATGTTAGAAAAAAAAACGCTTTTAGCAAATAATTCTTTTAAATATTAAGGGGATTTGTTTGTTGGCGGTTGTACTTGGGGAAAATATATTTTTTTACGGCAACTCCACACAGGAAACCGTGAAGGAAATAATTTCCCTCAAGGCCTATATCATCTTTGGGGATGCTGTGTGGTAGGTCTTTTAGAGGATAGGAAGGATTGAACTTGGGTCTTGAAGAGACCCATGTTGTAGGATGGAGGAAACACAGAGGCCGGATCATTCCACAGCCGAGCTGTTGAACACAGGAACGATTCGTAAAAGCGACCCGTTCTCACGTGACAAATGTCTACTGTGTACAAATGTTATTGTAGGTTAACTTTAGTAGGTTAAACATATCAAAATACAATATTCTATTGTAAAACTAATACCAACCGTATATATCTGCTAGTGTATTGTATTTTTATAAGTCTCTTGAAGGAATTGAGGTTTAAACCTACAATAACAATTTATTTCATTTCATATTCTTTATGTACACCCACCAACAAACAATTCATCTCAATATTTAAAAACATAACGCGCAAAAACTTTTTTTTTTTAATATTAAAAATTAACGCCATCTGTGATTGTGAATTTGCATAATAAATTTTAATGGTTCACCTTAAGTGGGGCCGATGATGTTCCCATTTTGGGGGGTGTTGCGGAGAGTGGACTAAAAGAAGTGGTGAAAGAAATGCAATGAGGAAGATGAGGGTTGAAAAGTACTCGGCTCTCCAAATTGGTAATACCGCTATTGTCACAGTGAGCAGGTGTAATTATTCGATTTGTTTTTTCATCATTTATAGTCTAAATAAATACATATTTTAAATAGGCGGATTTCTTTTGTGGAAAATGATTTGCTTTAAATCTTTGTAATTTTTATGGATCAAAGTAATATAACAGATATTAAAATAATAATAAAACAAACCACTTGTGTCAAGTTAAACAGCTGTTTTCATACGACATACGAATAATAATAAATAATGAATATTAACATTATCACACGAGCCACGAGCCATGAGCCATGACATTGTCTCTTGCCATTTTATCTGCATTTACAACACGCGAGTGTCACATGACATGATAACGGGAAACTGCTGATCGAGTTACGCGATAAGTCTAATAACATTGCAAGTAATGCCGAAGTTGTGATTACCTTATCTGGAAGAGTTAAGGGTCACGGGGGGCATAACTCTTTCGGACTGATCAGCCAGTATAAATTATTACTATGAATGGACCAACGGAAGGGCACTGACCGACATTGTAAAGCATTTCACTGTATTGACATGACATTCTAAAACATAACCTCTATTGCACAACAATGATTCTGTCCGAAAAAGATTATAGAGCTTATTGTTTTTATATTTGTATAATATTATTTACATTTTAAAATTAAATAATTAAATTTAAAAAAAAATATATATTTTTTATTTTTCCTTTAATTTATTGGAAATTTAATGATAACTATTATTATTTAATTTAAAATACGGTTTATTTATTAAAAAAAAGTTCTGACATGTGATTATTATTGCATGTGACAGCTTTTTCACCTTCCGAAGGCATTATCAAACTGTCAGTTTGATAATTTGTCATTATCAGGTTGATAATGCCTTCGTAAGGCGAAACAGTTGTTACGCGTGACAATAATTGCCTAGCAGAATTTTTCATATATAACCTATTTTTTTTAAATTGATTAATATTATTTTGACGCTCTCGTAGCAGCCGGCAGCTGCTCCAGTGCAAGCGCTCCAGTTTATCTGGGAAATATTGGGAAGTTCTTAATTTTTCCGGTGTTAAAATAGCGTAAAATAACCGCAACAATTTGTAGGTTACATTTATAAAAATCATATAATTTTAGTGTGGCCGTTTCGGGCTTAAATCGAGTTTATAATAAAAAATCAAATAAAAACCCAAACATTTTAAGTTCAAATCTGTCACGTTGTTCTAAATTAACCCAAAAGCATCGGTCATCGTCGAAGGCGTTCGCCACATGTGCTTGTTAAAAGACCTTTGCCTGTTAAAAGCCTAGTGAAGTGTCCAAAGTGAATGGATGATTTACAATGTTATTCTTTGAACTATGGTGATTGTAAACAATATCGTAAACGACCGGGCTACACAACGCAAACTTAATGGTGAATGTGTTATTTTGGACCATTTAATAGCTGCAAAGATATCGTTTTATAACTTTGAACGTTGTACCACAACCGCAACCCGTAAAATTAGATTTTGTGGCTGCCGAGAAAGGCGCAATAGGAAAAAACATTTGACGAGAAGATCTTCTGCTGTCACGGCGACCTGAGTTATGACCTTCAGTCTACAGAGCAGATCCGGTGCATCATGCGGCCCACGGACGTGCCCGACCAGGCTGCTCTGCGACCTGCTGTGGTCCGACCCCGACAAGGACACCACCGGCTGGGGCGAGAAATGGACGACACGCTGGTGTGCTCTTTCCAGATCCTGAAGCCGGCCGACAAGCGCTACCTGGCGTATGGGCAGACCAACACCAAGCGTCCCGTCAGGCCGCCCAGGGGCGTCACCAACAAAGACAAAGAATATTGGATATGGATATGGATCAGTTCCCCCCGGCCCCCGTCCTCACCCGCCGCCCAACTTCACATAACTCTTATCATTTGTATTAGCGTTTTGCAATATATCGTAAGGAATAAATACTTTTTTTTTTTTTCAATTTAACATGCATGAAAACTTAGATCAAGCCGTATTTAGTTTTGATAATTTAACTGCATCTCTTTATATGGTCTATAAATAATGTGTAATGATAGCCTGTCCAAAAAAAAAAATGTAATAGATGTAATATAGGAATAATGTAAGAATAGGAAGTAAGATTTGTACAGCGCACTTGAGGTGATTTTTCACAAAAACGGCGCTATAAAAATCATCCGATTATTATTATTATAAGTTTTTAATAACTTTAAATAAAAGTGGATTTCTTCAAATTAAACTTGAACACAAAAATATGCTCACTCTTCAATTACCCTTATTATCCTATAGGCATACCTCCTTCGTGTCTTTCCAATGTTCTTGTTTTGGATAAGGACATGCCATTTTAGCCCTTTACATACTTTCAGCACAGTCACGTAAAGTGGCAGGCATGGCACAGAAGAGAGTAATCACATTACACCGTGTGTGAATGTGTTCAAAGGTAATGTAAACAACCAATTTTGGCGTGCCTTGCACTCTACGTGTCTGCAGTGCATGGTGCCGGTAGATGTGAATCTACCGGCTCCACGCATTTTCTCTATCTCTTTTGTGATTTTCTTACGGAGCTCCTTCTGGTATTATTTCTAATATGGTGTGGAATGAACGCTTTTTATTCCCTGTTTTCTCCTTTTGCCTAACCATTCCATTTTCAGTTCTGTCATGATTTTTATAATATATGTGAACTTGGAATTAACTAATTACAAAATGCCTTCGTTTGCTTTTCTGGGGCTTAGTAACATGTTCAGTGTTAAGCCAAGAACCTCGATAGAATAGTGGTCTTACCTAATTTCGGATATCTCGGGTTTGTAAAGGCTTTATTAATTAATTGTGATATTATAATTCATGCGAAATTCTAAAATTTGATGGGCCTTATAAAATCTTGAAAAATACAAAATTAAAATAATTACAAATAAAAATGACATACAAATGATTCGATTAAATTGTTAATCGGTGAGTACGGATAGCCTACAAAATTATGTATAACCATTAAAAATGAATATTTGTATTCTATATATTCCCGACGAAGAAAGAATCGCTTTCGAAACATGTTGATATCTGTGTATATTAATAAGGTGGTATTACAAATAATTTTTTTAATTAATTAAAAAAAAAGATTTTATTGGTCCGGCGACAAAAAAAACTTTCCGTTGGTCGAACTACTAATCAAAATCCTCCTACTTCAATCGAATGTTAATCTACAGTCAATATAAAGATACCCTAAAAGAATACATTTCTGTGACGATGCCAATTAATCACTTTGCCGTAGGTACAAAGGTTCAACGATCACCGCAGCCATGAAGGTCAGATGAAACCTTACGTAATACTAATTAAAGGTTGAACGCGACCAGATTATTTCGTAATAATATTATGTAATACAGTTTAGTACCTATGGTTTAACATATTTTTTATGCTTTGTTGATGTGAGCATATAGTATATACAACACTACGTAGGAAGTAGGTACCCACTTGTTTTGAATATGAATTGGAAGCAAGGTCGCTGATGTAGTAATCGATGCATTTTTAGGTGTTTCAAAAAATGTTGTTAAACTCGGGGGATTTAAAAAAAAACTTTAATTCCCCGCAGGAGGCCACGAGGACAATAATTTTCCTCGAGGCCTATGCCATCTTTAAGAATGCTTTGTAGAGGGTCTTTTTGAGGAGATAAAGGAGTGAACTTGGGTATTGAAGAGACCGGAAAATTGTTCCGCAGTCGGGCTGTTGAATTCAAGAACGAGTCGTAGAAACGACCCATTCTCATTGAAATAACGGTATAATAAGGACACATTCCGAGCAGACGCCTTTGGTCTAAAGATTGTAATCCACTTGCTAAGATAGAAGAATGCATCAAACAGACCGCCCATTCCTGCACAGAGTAAAGGATATTTTTCAGGTATTTTGTGGCTCCAAAATAGAGGTAGCTGCCAAATTCATCAGTGGGGTAGACTTGCGAATTATACAGGGACAGCCATTTTCTACTATCAAAGTATCTGCGGCCCCTGTACAGTACGCGCAGCTTCTGAGAGGCTAACTTGACTCTGGCTTCGATGGAGCCCCCGTGACCGAGCTGGTCACTTAAAGTTACACCAAGCATATCAATCTATTGATTGGAGTTTATTTTAACATGAAACAATCGTCGAATTCTATACGTCCCAAAAATTACGTTGAGCTGACCAGATGAAAAAAATGCCGGATGACAGGAAATCATGACCCAATAGGTGTTTCAGTGGTAGCGATCTAGCCAGAGCTAGGAAGAGGTGGGGTGAATGCGTAGAAGAAGTTTGGAACACGATGAGAAAGCCTGACAACTGGAGAAGATTGGCTAGGGACTGTTGGAACACATTTGTGTAGGAGACATTTTGATTAAGACGAAGCGTTTTTTTATCTGAATATGGGCTCTCTTTTCACTCAAGTGATGAGAGAACCCTTGCGACTCTCATTCACCAAGCTACATCATTCTCTTATTCACTTTCAGTACAAACATCACATCTTCGAAACGAACGGCTCTTTTACGTACTGAATGCTTCATCAAGGTCCATTTTCAAGGCTAAAGCGAAGACTTTCTTTTCTTTTTTCCACAAGACTAATAATGGTTAATTCCCACCCACATTAATTCCTCCCCTTCCCTATCCCCTTCCCAACCGAGATATTAATTTTATAATACTATTATTGTATTATTTCATAAATAAATTTGTTTAACTGTTTTCAAACATTGGAAAAAAAACCTTCCTGTGCTGCAGCAGCTAAACTCAACTGTTATTATCGTGTGAAAAGTCACCATACGTGGAGAAAACTGCGATATTATTATACCATGTTTATTTTCCCACTAAGGGTTGGTTGATAGATATCGCCACTAGGTAATAAATCCACCCCTAAAAAAATAAACGTATACGATGTATTGTGATTCTTTATGAAGAGTAAATAAAAATGAATAAAGCTTTGGCTAATTTTTCCTTACCCTTTAGTATGATTCTGGAAAATCTGGTGGGATTTGTCCCTGTCGACTCCCTGTGACTGAACGGCACTCAGGAGACCAAATCGGAAATAAGTAGATATTTGAGAATTGTTTTCGGCACCTAATAAAGATAGGTATCGAAAAAAATATCCTGGTTTACTATACTAGCATACTTTCATATTCTGCAATATTTGCTGTTAAGCCTTATGGTTTTCCATAATAATGAAGTAATACCCTTAGAGGGTAATAAATAATTGTTTTCGTTAAAAATAATCGTTTCCTCTAATCATGACGCTTTTGAGGTGTAATAAAGCATCTCATTTTGTTGCTAAATCATTAATATATAGATACCTACAGATTTGTAATGTTGAGTACATTTTATTGAAAGAAAATTTACCACATTTATCACTTATGGTTGGTTTACTTGATTTCAAGTTCAATAGATTAAACCACGATCAAAGAAGACGAACTACAACTAAATTATTGCGATGTGTAAAATATACCATTGAGTTGGAGAGAATAGATCACCACGGATTTTCCGATATCGACTATTTGGAATAATAAGGTTCAATCTGACAAGACAATTATATGGTAATCGGGGAAAAACAACCTTTGTTTTATTCTCTACCCTCTAAGAAATATTGCTTCCCCAGAAGGCCCGAGCCACAAAATACAGTAGATATTAATGGGGATAGGTACGTAATATGTCTATCTATATATATAAAAATCAATGAAAGTTTGTTTGTTTGTCCTCGATTTTATCAAAAAAAAAATTACAATTTTCTCCAAAATTACTTGACCGGTTTCGCTGAAAATAGCACAGTTCGTTTTTATTAGTGCCAGGAAGGTTTAGAAAGTAGTATGAATGAAATCCAATATGTAAAATTGTTACTATATCGTTTTAAAAATAGTATGAAAAACATTGAACCCGCCATGTTTTATTTATGTTAGCCCATAGATATAACACTCTGGTTAGCCACAGATTGCATATTCAAAAGATGAAAGTTTTTTTGGGTAGAATATTTTCAAAATGGAAAACACGCGTAGGTACCTACTTAAGAACTTTATGATTTAGATATATTTTGAAAAAAATAAACGTTTGGAATGAAATAGAAAAATATTCAAATGAATGTTTCTTTATTTGGAGATACTTAATTTCGCTGTCAAATCAATTATGGCACCCTTACGAAGAGCAAAAATTCACAACTTCATAACTTTATTAAAACAAAAAAAATCCCGAGCAAGGCCGGATATACATCAGCTATTTATATGTATAATCGTTGCCATACTGATAAAACTATATAACCGACAAGTGATTAAACTATGCAGGAGAGCGGATTTAAAGATTTTTTTTTTTTTAAATGATTATATTATTTGTCGCAATAAAAAAGCTTTTAGTCTATTAAAAAAATTACATATTTTTTTATAATTTTGAAAAAGAAACACGTAAAAACTAAAATACTCAACTTTAAACAGCTGATATCATGGAGCTTGTAAATCTCATTAAAATATAATATAGTTTTAATCATTGGAGATAACATTGACCACTCTAGAATGAAACATGAAACGGAAATGTGCTCATGTGTTCGAGTCCCAGCTGATACCGTTACCTTTTTGTCTTTTCGGTTTCATTGTAGAGTTGTTAATGTTATCTCCAACGATTAAAACAATTTTAGCAGGCATACTTAGAGTTTAACTATACAAAAAAAACATTTTTAGATTTTTCGCTATTATTCAGTTGTGGGACCATGTTGTCGATATATAAACATATTTCAGTAACTATAGGTATTCAATATTTTTTACCTGATTTTATAGGGCATACTTCATACGTTTATATAATCATGATGGCTACATTCCCAATTTCATTCATAAAAATCCTTCTCAAAACTTAACAAATCTCCATAACAAGTTTTTTTTTATTACCATTCATAGAAATGATAAATAATATTTTGATCAATGACACATCATTTTATGGATAGATTGATTGAATGCCTGCTCAAACTGTTAATTCTTTAAGAATGAACGTTTCTTTTAAAGTAATAAAAAAGAAGATAAATATTTAATATTTAAAATGTCTAGATACCATAGAGTTATTCGATGGTAGATTCCTACTAATATAAAGTTAATAAATTGGGTTAGTCTGCATAACTAAATATATCTATTAAAATCTTCGGAGAGTTAGTATTTATTAATTCAAAAA
The DNA here is from genome assembly GCA_022606495.2 of Halesus radiatus. NCBI lineage: Eukaryota > Metazoa > Arthropoda > Insecta > Trichoptera > Limnephilidae > Halesus > Halesus radiatus. Next base: position 63,183 of record JAHDVE020011684.1, read on the forward strand.
TACTAACTCTAAAAATAATGATAATGTTATTGTGCAATACGATAAACATGGTGTTTTTAAAAAGAAAAATATTTATTGCGTTTTTTTTTAATTTGCATGGGCTTAGCATTTATCAAAATATAATCAGAAATATTACACATTTCTGACTGTTCTAAGCATGTTTTACAAAAACATTTAAGAAGTTGAATATTCTTAAAAAATGCTGTGAAGGTTTTTCTGTAACATGTCGTTAAGATAAATTAAAAAAAAGAACATTGTGTAGTTTAATTTTTTCATGAACACTATGTAACTTTAACGTTTTTTTGTTGTAATGTGGATTACAAATCTTTGGTTATGTTTATTTACAAAAACGCAACGAGAAAGGATTAAAAATAAATAAAAATAAATGTAAAGGATAAATTCTTTAAAAATCGTATTCGTATTTTAAATATTTTGTAAAACATCCATGGGACGGTCAGAAAAAGTAATTATTAGATTTTGATAAATACTAAGCCTATGTAAATATATAAAATATTTAATAACTATTTAAAAACATAACGTTTATCGTATTGCGTAATAATACTATCATTATTTTGAATTAATAAACAATAACTCTCCAACGTTCCTCTCGCCCTTAATCTTAGTTATACATAGGTAATTTATATACGAGTACTGAGTATATGCAAAACAAGCAAAAAAAAATCATATAAGAATAAGCCCAAAAATAGTTTTAACTTTGAAATCGTAGATCACGCATTCACAGTGAATAAAAAAAAGGCACATAATTTGTTCACATAAATAACAAATAAACCACTGACGTTAATTATTGGAAGCCCGTAACATTGTTTAATTCCTAATAATATAAAGAAAAATCTTTTATAAAATTACTGTATAATCCCCCTATTTGACATAATATTCCAGGCACGGCCTGAGTGTTACTAATCTTTCTATCGATGAACAATTCTGAATTATGTTTATTGATATCACATTTTCTTTTCGATACAGTTCAACACTTAGCTAGTGAAATATTCATTACAAATTGATTCAAATGTTTAGAACACCTCTTTCTGTTTTAGATTGTGTCAGAAACTATTTGGCTTGAAACCCAATTAAATGCCGATCAACACCACATTGGTTTTATTTTTATAATACACAGGCATATGGTGGAAAATATTTGACTCTTATATAAATAGAACAATATCTAATAAATTATATTATCCTAGCTGGGGTACCCGGCTTCCCCCAGGACAACATTCAAGAGTGTTTTGGAATGTTCTATAATGATGTTCCTGATTCCCTATTCCCGAACATTTCACAACATTCCAGAATTTTCCGGGATGTTCTGGAATGTTGTGGAATGCTCTCGAATATTTTTTTGAATAATATATATTGATTAAAATTAAGATTATGGAACCTTTTAAAACTTTCCAGAACCTTTTACTCTCTGCCACACTCCGCCACTCATTTCTGAAAGCTTCTAGAACTTTCTGCTTCCATAACTTTCTAAAGCATTTACGAACCTTCTATACTTACCGACATACTCCGAAACTCCTTCCAGAATTTTCTACAGTTTTATCGAACCTTCTAGAACTTCCGGAAGACTGTTCTTGAAATTTCTAGAGTGCGAAACTTCCAGCCCTTATATCTTTAAAAGCACACTCTTTAGGTAAAAACGGGAACCCTCATCCTGGAGTGGGGATAGAGATCTACCACACGACATAACTCCCTTGATTCGGGCTTTCTTTTGTAATATATATTGATTAATAATGACGCCACAAACTGTATACCAATCTTTTGAAGAAATTATAGACTAACATCTTTTCGAGCTTCAGGACGTTGACCGCTTTCAATTTATTTTGCAGACATGACAGAGCTTTGCACCCAGATATATATGATTTGGTAGATCAATAATTCGCCCTGAATTACTTGGAACTTGAGGTTGAGTAAATCTAGTAAAGGTCAAAGGCGGATTTTTTTGGCAAATGAAATGATTACATAATAGCGTGATTGAGCACACGCACCGGAACCATGTTTTGTTTGAGATTACAAATAACGAAAATGTGAACATTAATTTTTACATTACCGTATTAATTTGTAACTGAAAAACAAATCATAACGTAATAATTAGAAATATAAATACTTACCAGCAAAGGCTTCTAATAATCTGATTCTGAGAACGACAATATTTTTGGGATTGTTTTCAAATTGAAAAAAATAAATGGGCTTGATATGGAAATACAGAAAAAGGTCATAAAAACTAGTCGCATTTATATCGCTTTCAAATGGGTAAGGTAAGGTGCAAATCATATGTAATTCTTTTGCGTTAAGTGCTTATGTGTATTTTTTGTTGTTGTTATTTTGTTACATAAGTATTATATAAACTCGTTAGACTATATTTAAAACAGCAACAAAAAAAAAGAAATATATATTAGTACATAGTAATAATATAGTTAACATTTTTTATAATATAATTTAATACCACTCTTCCATAAAAAAGTATTTGAATATTGATGGAAGAAGAGTGTACGTTAATTTTTTATTCATACGTTAATAAAGAAAAACATTTTGGTGATAAACGAAATATTTTCTGTGAAAATCTAAGGAAAAACCAAATATTTATTTTTCCTCAACCTCAAAAGTGGAAAAATACATGAAAACCAACTTCCAATAATAAAATAAAAAATAACACAAACACAATCTAAAAAATAAGATATTTCAAGTACGAGTATACATGGTGTTGTTGGGTGACGTACCTGAGAAACTTAACCAGCGATTCCTGAGCTTATATCTCCGGGGAATTTTATTGAATTTAAAATTCAAACAACAACAAAAAAATCACATGTCGTCACTCAGTCGTGTAACCGCCTAACCTCACGCCCCGAGTCCAATAGTACATTAATACCATCTGTTTGTTTGGTTTTTAGTTTAAAAAAGCGTCACCGGAGACCAAAATACCATCTACACATTTTACTCCAAATTAACTCAGTAATCACTGGTTAAAGTAAGTCGGGTACGTCTCTTAGCGTACCGTATACGTGTATAGATACATATATTACATATAAGCATTCGTGAAATGACAGGCACAAAACGTCTAACTAAATGTGTAATACGTAGTTTATTTTTCTTTCTAATTACTTTCAGGAGTATAGGATACATGACATAGTGTACAATGTATTTTAAGTCACACAAATTATCTTGAAAAACAATATGACGTTTTCCTAACTATTGTAACTATGGCGACAATCTAAACAATTTATCGAGTTTTAGTAAGTTTGTAGAACTACTATCGTTTATATCTCCTTCTAAGTACTTTCAGGCATAAAGCATACACGGTACAGCGTACATTCGCGTTATTTTCCTGTACACACAACGCTCACTGGCTGGAAGAGTACACAATAAAATCATAGGCTGTGGAGTTTAGAGGTAGAGTACATAGGTAGGGCTTTCAGACCGAACTTATTAGCGCTGGGGTTGGCGCCCTTGCGAGGCCACCCGGGAACATCCGAGGTTGCCGAACGGGTCAGACGGTGTCGTTTACAATATGGGTAGAGAAGCCTGCCAATACAGTATTTGTATAGGTATTGCGTACACGTCTAAACTAATAAAATAAGTAAACATCACGCCATTTACGGCAGGGATAGTAGGCGTGCTTGGAGGTAGAGCCGGTTACAGCGTTATTCCCTGTTAGAATACATATTATATACCTAATGGTGCTGAGTTAATTAGATTTTTATAATTCAGAATGAAACCATCACAAGATTCTGCAGATATTAATGGCAGTGCCAGGTATTTCCCCACTTTCCTCTTCCCTCTCTCCTACCCCTCCCAAATTCCTTCAGCCTCACAACATTCCCCAATTGGGAATGCCATAGTCTCACTGGCTCCAGATAGTTGGGAGCATTTGGGATTCTTGTGCGGTATTCATATATAAAAAAAGTGATGGGCTGGTCATGTGTAATGTAACTGAAAATCATGACCTAATGAGTGAATAAATAGAAGCGATCCAACGCCAGGCCGAGGAAGAGTTGGAATGACTGGGCTGGGTAGAAGGCGGTTGAACCAAGTCGGAAAGGCAATTTGAAGACTGGAGAAAGGTGGCTAAGGACCGCTGCCTATAATGAACTGTTTTGGAGAAGGCCAATTCCTACCCTGGAAAGTGGCGCTGTGATGAAAGTGTGGCGAAAATATAAATAACGCAAGGCGTTAATAAAGTCGGGGGTGTCCAATGACTTGAACGGTGTTATTATATAACATATTTGTTTTATAATTTTTTATTTATTGATTTGGAGATGGTTTGCATAGCTCCCGTGAGCACTCAGGCTATGTGCCCTTTGTGCTGTCTCCCAATTTACCTAAATAATAATAATAATAATTGGATCACTCATATAGCGCTGTTTTTGCGAAAAATCACCTCAAGGGTGCTGCTCCTTTGATAGAAACCCGGTCTCTTTAATAAAGTTTTCCAGGGTTGTAATCGGATATTCGGCTTATATCTCTCGGTTTCACAATATATCTTCCCAGGTAGCTGAACCTTTTTCCCATAAATCATCCTCTTCACATGTCCCGCTTTTATTGACGTTTCCACACCCAACAGCTGCATGTGTCTCCTGAGGTGGCAGTTCCCCGTTAGTAGTCCTACCAGTTCCCTCACTGAGTTTCTGTCCATGTTGAATAGTTGCCCAGTTCGCCTGTGGTTTGATCCCTTTATGAGTGCTTAAAACAGTGTTAGGACATATAATTAAAAGCTGTGCGTACTGGAATATCACGGCGGGTTTGAAGTTTACTGCGATGGCTCTATGTTTAAATCAGTCGTAAAATTTCTGAATATCTCAGCATTCAATAACCTTTTTGCTATATTCTGTGTATATAATTTTGAACTCAATATTTGATATGTTTTTCTGTGACGGTTATGCTCAATGTTAATCATGCGTCCCATTTATAATAATCCACGGAACCTATTTAAAATTATTATTTTGGATTAAATGTCAAACCATGCCTCGAATGCGTAGGTAACAGGTTTCACAGATGATCGCATATAATAAAATTTCGTAGAAATTTAAAAAAACACTTAAGTATCCATTACAGTATTTAAGTTGCTGACCGTAGTCCGTGGGCCAAGGATATTGTAAAAATAGGATCAAAGTTTTATTTTTACTATAATTTGACGACCATTTTTATGTATTTATCATTTTTTCCGAAGACTAACATTTTATAATACTATTATGATGATGAAGAGCAAAGTTCTCTGTGAAATACAAACAGACTATCATTACCGGTTATTTATTGATTTGACATTTTGCTGTGTTTGTTTGGGATTTAATTTCTTATATTGTTTTTAAAATCATATTTCTTTGTTTTTCCTTCAAAATTAAATATAAAAATATCAAATAATTTTTTTTCTCCGCGTTCTATTAAATCTTATCAAACACATAAGCAACTGAGTTCGGGTTTCAGCATATTTCAACACTTAATTTAATAAATGGATCAAGTATAGATGGCAAGTTGTCTCATGGTGAAATTGACAGTGTCCTAATTCTTAAGGGTTTTCTTATGACGAAAAACCTTTGCGAATTATATGAATTTTCATTGCTTTAATGGTTACACACATTTTTTGGTTGATATAAGAACTTATTAACCTTTTCGTACCGTACGTACATCTGAAAAAAACGTAGATTGCAGATACTTTATCCTCCCTATCTAGAGCGAATAAAAATTGTCAATTTTCTTTTTCCAATCGGTGGTATGACTGACTTTTCCCGCTATTTTTTTCAGTGGATTTTAGGTACTCGTTCAGGCGGTAGTGATTTTTATATTTTGAAAAGTGATTTTTTGGTTTAAAACCGACATCCACAACCTCAAAAAAATATGAAAATTTTCTAGGTATATTTTTATTGTTTAAATATAATGCTTTTTTTACAAAATAAATGCTGTATTTTTGATTTCTCAGTTGTTAAACACGCCCTTAGGGACCTTCGATATTTTTCATTGATATTTAAAAAAAAAACATCGATATTTTTCTAAATATTCAGTAAGGTATTAATCATCAAATATATTTTATCACTGTTTTAATTCAGGTCTGAAAGGGTGAAAGTCTTCAGAAATATCAATAAAGCAATTGCACTTTTTTTTTTAAATGTTGTAAATATCTGAGATTGATGAAAAATAATCTGCTGTTACGAGTAGTCCTAGATCACAAAATCTTTTCCGTGGCATTAAGAAGTGGTTTGATCGATCGGTATACTCAAAAATAATACTTATACGTACGTCAATGTTTTTTCATACATTTTCAATTTATTCATAGAGCCTACGTACTTGCAAGTTTTGGTGCTAAATCTATTTGATTTAAGTTGGAAAATGCTTTCAGCTTACAGAGTCCAACGAATCTAGAAAAATCTATATTAATAAAAACGTATAATTTAGTTTCAGGTCATAAGTACATATTTAAAGCAACAAAACAACATATCAAAATAGAAAAAAAAAACCAAATACAATGTTTTTGACGTAAGAGCACACCATGACGAAGAAATGTAAAAAATAAGGAAACATTTAAAAAAAAAAAAATTATATGAATACCGCACAAGAGTCCCAACTGTTCCCAACCGTCTGGAGCCATTGAGACTATGGCATTACCAATTGGGGAATGTTGTGAGGCTGTAGGTATTGGGGAGGGGAAGGAGAAGGGGAAGAGGGAGTTGGGGAAATACCTGGCTATTCAGATCTGGTCACCAAACACGGTTAAAAGCCATTTCAAGCAACGTTTCAATTCTGAATGGTGGTCTTTCACCAGGGCGATACTGAGAGTATCTTCCACTCTGGAACGTGCGCAAATATAGTATATATTATTTTTAATTAATTAATTGTGAAACAACACAAATTAATTAAATAAAATTTACTTGCGCACGCCGGATTTGAACCCGCGACCTTCGGATTCGTAGTCGAGAGCCTTAAACCTCGACCATGGAGACCGTCACATGTATATAAAATAAAGATGCATCCATTGATAGGCAATGTTCTTGTGGTCTCCTGCAACTCCTAAAGCATTTCACGAATTTGTGTTTTTATAAACATATCAAGTTTATGATAATTTTATTTACAAGAATATTGATATTCTTGGTATTGAAAACAGGGCATAGAAAATAATAAGTGTTTACACAATGGAATATGGTAGTTGACCTAGTAATGGTAGATATTGTAACATGCATTGTACTATTTTCAATAATTTCAATAAAACAATAAATCGATATTGCGATGAATAGACTCGATTTCGTAAATTGTTATCTGTTTAATACAAAAGTAAGTAGCGAAATCGTCTCAAAACCAATAAACATGAAAAAATACTAAGTATCCAATTTCTTGCGGAGTTAAACGATAACCTAAGTAATAATCCTGGAGAACAATTATTGAAGTTGCAGTAGAGGAAAAAGTCCTACCCGATGGTTTTGAAACTTACTTGACAGTTCCGATTAGTTTTTCCAGGCTGCAGTCTACAAGGATAAAATAACCACAATGATGACCATCTACGACTAGAAAAACAAATCCAATATTCCAGAAACATACTGCTTTTTTTTCAAATCCGTAATTCTGTGAACAGTCTTTATGGCAAAAGTTTTTAGTTGGGAAGCATTAAGGCTGTATTGTTGTCTAAGAATTTGAAAAAGTCGTTTTTGAATGCTGTAGATTTGATTATAATTTAGACTTTCCTAAATACGCCTGTCCAAGCCGAATAACAATATTCATATAATTAGATGAGTTATAGAATTTATAAGAAATAGGGCCCGAGACGCAGCTGCGCGAGTAGCCGAGAAATAGTGAAAAAGAAGCACGCAACAAGAACGTCAAGGGAACAAGATGCAAGGATGGAAAGGTAGAAGTCCTATCTGACCATAATTAATTTTAGGAGAGGATGGAAGAAGCTGTTTATGGGCCTGGGTTGGCTGATTAACCGGTAAGTGTTAATAACAGCATTTAAATCCCATCAGATAGCAAAACAACCTTTTAACGTAGTTTTCCTAAAACTGCGTTTTACAAATCGGCATCACGAAATCTTGATATCCAATTGCCAGATTGAGCTCAGATTTGGCAGATACCACCAATAAACTCTTTTCTGTACTGTACATTTTTTTACATCACGGTAAGGAGAGAAAATATTTAGCATGTCACCATTTAATGAAAAGAATGCATTTATGGTCAACTCCGCTACCACCGATTATAAAAATATGTGTGTTTTTTTAGATTCATACAACATTCAGAAGACTGGTTAAAAGGAACGGCTGCGCGGCCTGTTTCACAGAAAACATACTTTTGGATTTGAGGTCAAAATACTCACCTAAACCTAATTTTATATATTTTTTTTAAATTAAAGGTTTAGTAAATATCTAGTACGAAAGAGAAGTATTTTATTTATTTTTGTTTTACCTTATGAAATATCGGCCATTAAAGGAATTGATTTGTCACCATTTTAGAGGCATCTTTAACAATTATTTAGGGGCAACGGTGATTTAAAAAAGATTTAACCCATCTTGTTTTAAAATACGATGAAATACAAAATTTTTAAAAATTTTAAAAATATTAAAATAAGCATTATGGTGGACTTTAAATTAAATTAAAAACGACCAATTTACGATGGAACACAAATTTGCCGTACAGAATTTAAAATATCGACCCAAAAAATAATTTTTTTTTAATTGTTTTTTTTTTTTTTATATTTTTATTTACGTAATCATATTTACATAGCAACTATGATATATTTTTTAAATACGATAAACCCGCAAATAATTTCTAAGGTGCCTCTAAAATTATGAAAATTGATTTTTTTTTCATGGCACATGCTTCAAAAATTTATAAGAAAAATAAATAAAATACTTATTATCCGTACTAGATATTTACTAAACCTATAATTAAAAAAATAGATCATTCCGTTTGGATGGGTAGTTTGGCTTCAAATCCAAAATTAAATTTTGTATGAAGCACGCAGCACAGCCGTTCCCCGTAACATTTAGGACGTTTTATACGCACTTTTATATTCAAATATACGAAACTATATTACAATGCATTTTTTCCATTAAATCATTTCCAAAACAGCGGTCTAGATAACAATACCGCCTTATAAGAATATTAAATGATATGTGCTTTCTATTCCGCCTAGCAATGCAACCTTCACTTCCGACCGCCTCGCCAAATTATAATGTTTTCTCTTATTCTTATGTAAATAAAATTATACAGTTTGGTTTTTTGCGATGAATTTTTTTGGCCAAAATCACACAAGATTAGCAATTTTTTCCACTCGATACAGGTTTGATTAAAATATTTTCAGGTTTCAAAATCTTGCTATTCATATAAATTAAAAAACCCGCTAGGCCGCTCAGGTAAAACAGGCGAAATCTTTTGCGTTTGGGTTGAAACGAAAGAAAAGAATCGAAGAAAAAAGAATACTCTAAGATTACTGATTGTCGATAGGGTTAAACAATACGTATTTCAGATCCCGTATTAATTTTGACTAAGCCAATTGATAAAACACATTCCTTGCCTTTCTCTTTTCCTTTAAGAGTTTTTGAGACAATCCACAACGACGAAGTGACCTGAACAATTATTGAATAGTATCACTCACCTGTGGATTGAAATTGCACAACGTATGATGAAATATATTGTAAAACTATTATGAGTGAACACCCGACGAAATGACTTAAAATTCTGTCAGTCTAACACGAAGATTCCACATTGTGTAATTATTATAGAAAACACAAGCATGACCTTTGCAGTATCGACAAAAAATAATAACATATCGGTCTTGTATGTAAAAAGAGACAATAATATTTTATTCATGCGAGCAGAATTTATTCAAGGTATCTGAGCTTTGATGAATGCGGGAAAACTCAAGTTTCCATGTCAATTGAAGCTTCAGTCACAAGTATTTTATCGCGGTGTAATTCTCTCTTAGCTAGTTTCGTATGGAAAACGATTCGAGTGTGTACTGTGATTTTGTCTTGTGGTTTTGTAGTCCAACTCTGGTAGTTCTACCTACTAGCTGGTTTCAATACTGTCGTCACTAAAATTTCATTATCGATTGATTATTGTTATAATAATCATAATTTAAACCCAAACGTACAAATGCGTTTTTCTTCACCTTGACCATGGTATTAATACTACTCTTGGTTTGCTTGGAAATCCGCGGAAATACGACAAATTTATTTATAACTTCAAAGACATTTTACAAAAATAAGACACTAGTCCCGACAAACTACTATTTAGGAGTTTTACTAACGGTTGCTTTTCTTTCAAAATCTTGTTATAATAAGTTTACAGCTTATGGTGCTGGAGTATCTATATAAAAAATAAATAAAAAAATAACATCATGAAGATAATCCAATACAAACAATTTCTTTCAATTAGCCTAGTGTGCAATATATGTATATATGTTATGGTTGAGATTCACGGGTGTAAGATGTAGAATAATTTCTCAGTTTTCCCGCGAAATGTAGTCCTTAGAAGGACTTTTTAATACTTAGGTTTTGACTTCTGGATTGAACGGACACACGCAAGCGATCAGTTCAAAACAAAACTCAAGGCCTCTGAAGACGGACAGTGTGATTTGTCCGAAACGTCAGGAGTTAAAAAGTCCTTCTATGGACTAAATTACGTGGGTAAACCGAAAAAATGATTCTAAATATATTTAAAATTATTCTTATTTAATTTATTCAATTTTAAATTTCAGCAGTTACAATCATATTTAAATAGCCGGGAAACGTGTAATCTAATTACATGATATTATATCTACAGATTAAAGTTTTAATTTAAAATGAAAATATGATGGGTCTAGACTATAGGTCTAGATAGCCTCCATGGTCGAGAGGTAAGGCTCTCGACTACGAATCCGAAGGTCGCGGGTTCAAATCCCGGCGTGCGCAAGTAAATTTTATTTAATTAATTTGTGCTGTTCCACAATTTAAAAAATAATATATAGTATATTTCCGCACGTTCCAGAGTGGAAGATACTCTCAGTATCGCCCTGGTGGAAGACCACCATTCAGAATTTAAACGTTGCTTGAAATGGCTTTTAGCCATGTTTGGTGACCGGATCTGAATAGCCAGGTATTTCCCCACCTTCCTCTTCCCCTTCTCCTTCCCGTCCCCAATACCTCCAGCCCCACAACATTCCCCAATTGGGGTCGCCATTGTCTCACTGGCTCCAGACGGTTGGGAGCAGTTGGGACTCTTGTGCGGTATTCATATAAAAAAAAGACTGCAGTGCAAACTCCCTAAAAACCCTTGGCGTGAACACTTTACCACATTGTAAAAAAGTTATATTTCGATTTTGAACTGTTTTTTAGAGTTTTGGAATTTAACTGTCAGAACTTAGGGGTGTTTTTTACGAAACCGTGTAAATGATTTTTATTATACTCGTGAAACATATTTAATATTTATTTATTTATTTATTGTATAATATACTCCCTATATGGGCTTTTACATATAAAGTTAGTTATAATAAACAGGTGCGAAACATATCACAGTAGGTTCAAAGATAATATTTTGTTTGGAAGTTTTATTTACTATGTACTTTTGCTATTTCATAATTAATTCGTTAAGATAAAAAATGCGCGAAGTCATCATCCTACTTGGTGTATTTATCTATATATTCTATTAAGTCATTGATGCCGAAACTTTGAATTGATAATACATCAAATATATAAGGTGTCAACACAATTTTAATAAATTTATATTTTTAAGTGAGTGTCGTTTGTTTACCATTATGACAAATGCGGATATACGAAGGGGGCAGAAAGGTCGATATTATTTTACTACATGTTTTTTTTATTGCTCCTAAAATTTATAATTTTTTATCTACATAATGTAAGTGTCCAAATATATCATCTTTAAACACATACAAAAATGAAATAAAAAAGTATAATTATAATTTAATGTAAAAAAAAATGTTTATAACTATTGTACCTTGTTTGTGTGAATGTACGAGTATGTATCAAAAAATGAATTATTAAATAAATAATATAAAATAAAATACACGATATATATCATAATATTTATTGCCGATATACATTAATGACATATATAATTTAGTAGGTGTCTTTGTTTTGGCGGGATATTCCCACGTTTCTCCATGTTTAAGTTTAGTGGGTTTTCTTGCGCACTGTCAAGCCGCGTTGTTGTACGTTTGAAACTCATTTTCAAAATACATTGCTTTTCGTATGATGGAAACCTCTGACGATTGATGACAACTGTTGGCCATTGGGAAAAAGGAACAACTCTCTTTCACTTTGAGAGCAATTATTAACTGCTCATGCAGCTACAGCAACCCCAGATAAAAACTTTTCGTCCTCATTAAAACTGTGGTTTTAACGTCGGCATATCTCCTTTTAGAAAATAAATATAACTTGTTGGCCATTGGGAAAAGGGAACAACTCTCTTTCTCTTTGCGAGCAATTATTAACTGCTCATGCAGCTACAGCAACCCCAGATAAAAACTTTTCGTCCTCATTAAAACTGTAGTTTTAACGTCGGCATATCTCCTTTTAGAAAATAAATATAACTTGTTGGCCATTGGGAAAAAGGAACAACTCTCTTTCTCTTTGCGAGCAATTATTAACTGCTCATGCAGCTACAGCAGCCCCAGATAAAAACTTTTCGTCCTCATTAAAACTGTAGTTTTAACGTCGGCATATCTCCTTTTAGAAAAATAACTATAACTTTTGTATTCAAATATTTTAATATTTATGTGGTATTTAATCATGATATTTTCGCACCACAATTATGACCGTGAAGGGGATCCTTGAGGACCTTTATGGGATCGAAAATTATATTTTGGGAACCGTTCTTCTAAAACAGTAGGAGTCCAATTTTTTTTTTTTTTTACATGAATACTCCACAAGAGTCCCAACTGCTCACAACCGTCTGGATCCATTGAGACTATGGCATCCCCAATTGGGGAATGTTATGAAGCTGAAGGTACCGAGGAGGGAAGGAGAAGGGGAAGAGGAAGGTGGGGAAATACCTGGCTATTCAGATCTGGTCACCAAACACGGCTAAAAGCCATTTCAAGCAACGTTTCAATTCTGAATGGTCTTTCACCAGGGCGATACTGAGAGTATCTTTCACTCTGTTAAATGCTTTTCAATTAGATTCTACAAACCAATGCAACAGATAAGTATTACAAGTACATTTTTATTGATTTACGTATATATGCGATTGCACATGCATTAACCATTACATTCATACTAGCCCTCCTTAAATGAGACTATACTAATACTGTATAAGGATACTAATTAAATTATTGACCAATATAAATTGCAGCATTTTGCGCACATGACCCCTAAGATTGCAAAAATAGTTACGCACTTCTTTGATTACAAAAAGTACTTCCTGTTAAGTTCCGCTGGCTTCCGCTCTTGACCTTCTGACGGGAAATAATATCGAGTCGTTCTATTTTCGAACCGTGCGGCAGAGAGTAAATTGTAGGAGTGGGTGGAAACTGCCGGCAGCCAATGGACGCACGGAAAGTTTGACGGTCCCGTGCACTGAATTAAAATTTCCTAGAAATATTGCTTTCCTCTACACATCACTTTCCCTTTCCCACTACCTTTGGCCTGACGAAATATCTTATTTGGGGATGTCATATTCCCACTGGCAACAGTTGGGAGCAGTTGGGACTCTCGTGTGAAACTCACATACAAAAATATAATTGAAAGAAAACCTATTTCGCCAATTCAAATAAGATCTTTCTTCTCATTAAACTCAGACAGCCAATGAAATTGATTTTCTGTTCAAGAATGTATTTTAATATCTGAAAAAGCGTGTTCACATTTCATTCGAAGTAAGGGTTTTTCATTTACTTCGGGGACATCAAACACGCCCTCAACACACTTCCGTGGATTTATCTCTTCAGTGGTCCCGTGTAATTTGGGCAGACGGGGTGTGTCAAGGTAAAAAAATCATTGCCGTCTTCTAGCGGACTTGGTATTTGATTAAGGTGACCATTAGTACTGGTTTCATCAGTACAGTCCTGGTTTATGGTCATCTGTCCTGGATAGTCGTTAACCCAAATCAATTCACAATCTTTGAATGGTCTAATGGCCATTCTTCCTAACCCTACTGAACAACTAATGAGCCGAAATGTTGGCTCAACGCTGTTCAAATGCACAAATACGCTCTTCCCAACGAAATCCTCGACCAAATTTACGAACAATTTAAGATATCGATTTTTGTGGATTACGTTCCGCTCAACGGAGGACTAGTAATAACAAGTGTCAACAGGGAGAAAAAATTTCACCGAAGTGCCAAATGTCATTATTGGTTGGCGATCTATTTTACGCGATCCAAATATTGAATGACAAAGATTTATTTCCATTTTCGAATATAAAAAAATATGTTTTTTGTATATTTTAAATAAAACTGAAGAGAACCTAACTTATATTACTTATCAAAAGCTATATTTTGTCCGGTTTTCAAGGAGGAGAAACGCCAGATGTCAAATGTACGAAACGAATAATGTACTTTCTCGGTATTAGCAAAAGTCAAGCTAACGCATACGTTTGTGAAGTATAAAATGTTGGTTTATGTATTAGTTTTTAAAACAAATTATGTTTATTCACAATAAATACAATATTAACTCATCTATGTTATTTTTACATTGAAAGTTTTTTACTTTGATGACATTTTATTGTCAATAACAGTGGACTGGCATTATTTTATTGTCTATGATAGTGGGCGGGTAATATTTTATTATCCATGAAAGTGGGCGGGTACCTTCATAGGCAATTTAGTATGTTCAACGATTAAAAAAATGCTTGGAAACAGGCAAACAGAGCGTTGCTCAATAAAACACTCGGCTGATCGGTGCCTCAAATTGATCATTCGAAAAGTTGGGAAGAACGGCTGTAAATAGACATTAAATTAATAAGATATCGAGGACGGTTAACACCTCAATACCCGACGATAAAATTTTCCAGATTTTGAAAGGTTATAATATTTTTTCAGAAACGATTTTTTTTGAAAATTATTCTGGTTTATAAAAAAAAATGGTCACCTCATGTTTGATAGATCGCTTTTCTTTTTTCATTGCCAATTTAGATAACGTATGAAATCAGAACGTAAAGAGGTAATAAAATAAGTATTATTTTATGCATCAATCAATGTTTTAATATATTCTATACCCCCGATAGAAACTATAGAATTATTTTATTGTTTGTGCTTCTGTGTGCGTGTTTACTGAACTAGTGTGCAGTGATTTTTTTTCCTTTTTAGTAAAATTTCAGATATGAATCTTGTTTGTGAAAATTCAAAAAAAAAAGTAATACTCGAAACTTAGAAATTAAGTAATTAATGATTTAACGGAAGTATTCACAACATTAAACATTATTAAAAGTAAGGTATTCAAAATAAATTTAAGTGTTTAGAGTATTTCATACTGTTCAAAG
The DNA here is from genome assembly GCA_022606495.2 of Halesus radiatus. Classification (NCBI taxonomy): domain Eukaryota; kingdom Metazoa; phylum Arthropoda; class Insecta; order Trichoptera; family Limnephilidae; genus Halesus; species Halesus radiatus. Next base: position 78,587 of record JAHDVE020011684.1, read on the forward strand.
TACGCTGATGTGATTTAAGCATAATTTCCAACACTTTTGGAACAGTGAACCGAAAAAGTCGTTCTTATACAGGGTGTATCAGAACATATCCCACAAACTTTAACCAGTAATTTTTGAACTTATTTGGAGTAAAAAAAGTAGATGGCATTTTGGTTTCTGGTGATTTTTTTTTGTAGTTTTGTTTTATATTTAAAAATAAATAAATAACACGTTGTCATTGGTCACTCAGCCGAGTAACTGACCAACCTCACACTCCACATTTAACTATCTAACACCTTTTAATTTTTAAAAATTGTTTATGGCTTAAAAAAAATTACCTAAGACCAAAATGATGTCAATTTTTTTTTTACTCCAGATAATCATGGGAATCGCTGGTTAAAATTTGTCGGGTACGTTCTCATACACCCTGTACTTAATTTTCTACTTATTGATTGCAATCGAATGTGGTTGGTGGAACTAATTAAACAGATCTGCTTTTCGGTAGTCAATAATAATCGTTCACATTATGTAGGTAAATTCATTAATATCTTATTAATATTTACCTTGGAATTATTTTTGTCTTTTTGTTTTTTGTTTATAACTTCGTAAAGAACGACGATTCACACAAATATGTTCGGGAAAGTGTGCACAGTTTTAGCGAACCCTGATATAAACTCACGCAGGTAAGTCGTGTAAATAAAACGGTCGCCTGTACCAACTTTGTGGTATGCCGATGGTATTTGAACACGCTGAATCTAATAAGGCTCTATTAACAGCAGTCACGTATGTAGAGGATAGGTAATAACTAAGATTAATTCTGCACTTTTCATGGTATAAAACCGGATCTGCATTCCCGTAATTGGACAAAGTTTATTCGATTTCGCTTGACGCACAACGTTAATCTAAAGTTATTTTTATCAACGGGTGATCTAATCGTGACGCCCGGCAAGTCTTCGATATTTGTCACTTTAACACGTAGACAGAGTTACATTTTGATGTCAATTACTTTTACTTCTTCTTACTTGACGCCATGTCTCAAGTGTGTTTGATTAAGGCAAAACCGCAAGTAGAGATATGGAAAATAATAACAGATAATGTTACCTACATTCTCATAAAGTTTTAACTGAATGAAATATAATTGTAAGTCTTTTATCAAATTATGGATTTCTTGCTAGATTTTAATTATTATTACATTATGGGGTGATACAAGATCCCATAGTCCTTAAAATAGTAACTACACGTGTAAAATCGTCGCGTTCAGATACCTAATAAACAGTGGCATGCAGCCCATAAGGGCTGAAAAGCTGTGCTTACCTTTCTTCTTCTAGATTTCTGAAAAAAAATCCATAAATATCAGAAAATTCTTATTTCATGATCGTTTTACTGAAAGAAATTGCTTCTACTTGGCATATTTCTTATTTGTAGTTGCAATTTGTTATGAGCGTCCTATCATTCACAAGTTATAAGTTAGAAAGCTACAGCCTGCCCTCGGTCAGGGAGCAATGTACGCAACGCCACTAAAGTTCTTTCTAAGAAGTTAATTAATATTCTGACTTTTTTTGGGCTTCTATCCCTCCCTCTGTATTCATAGTTATATACATCACATATCGTCCCATTAAAGGTAATAGTCACTATATGTCATACAGCTAGTATGGCATTTAATTAAGTTTTATTCATGCTTTACTGTTCCATTTTCTGAGTAAGAGAAATGAGTGTAATGAACAATTGAGATAAGACACTTGAGATTGGAGTTCCGCAATCAGATTTTAGCTTACACGAGGCATCCACTGATTGGAAACGGGGTTTCTGTTGCAATTCGATTGTGACGATGTTGAGTAAATCAGGTGAATAGTACGTAGTTGTACCTACGGCTAGATTATGAATCTCACAATGGGTACGACTTTCGCCCCATTGAAAACTTAGAAGACATCATAGGGTTTTATAATGCTGTTTAGTGATACAAAACTAATAAGAACAAGGTTAATAATGTTCAGCCTCGCGTTATTCTAAAGTACTCGTTTATTAATCTTTTGCGTAATTAATACAGCGTGAGTTTATTGCCAATGACTAATAGGGTTTTCTAGAAATCCTTCTATGGTTTTTCAGAAAATTTCTCTCGCCTACAGCGTGTATTGATTTATCCGGTATTTCGTATTATGTCATTTGTTATGTTGTATGGCTTCATTCTATTAGACAACAAATTACATTTTCTATTTTTTGCCGTCACAGTGGGTTTTCTATATGTCTGTAGTTATTTCTAGACAAATTCGATATATTACAGAATTTTTCTATAATATCTATATTGCTAATATGTTTCAGGGTAAATGATATAGAAATGTTTGATAGTATCTACACAGCCAGACTTTTTGCATGCGAATTACGATTATGTTTCTTTAATGTTTTTGAAGATTGGAAAACCTACAAGCGACTTTTAGAAAATTGTATTTACGCAAGTGCCTACCTACGTAAAAATCATTACCACTGAAGCGTGTTATAATCATCGTTGTGTGATTTAGTTAAAGGATGCATGTTAAATAAAAATGGTTTACTGTTAGATGTAACTGTATTTATTAAGAATAATTTTACACACACCTTATTAAATTATATGTTTTTAGAAATTTAATGTAATTCAAATTTTAAAATGTTATTATTAATTTCTGAAGTATCTAATTTTATTATTGTGACAGCTCTTTCGGTGTTCAAGGTCATTTTCAAACTGTATTAATATATAGTTTGAAACGCAAGGAGGAGGTGTTGTTGCCTGTGATCATGAATTCGGAGAAATGCCGAGAGCTACAAATGTCAAATGTTAGCTGTGCTCTCGGTGTTGCCAACGCTAGGATATTAAATATTAATTATAACAGTGCCTAGCTACACCGCTAAGTATAATTAGGATTTACCGAAAAGGTTTATCTTTGGTGAGGTGATTGTTTTATATACTTACAAATAGTAAAACATTGATACGTAGGAACCGAAATTTTATATTATATACTTTACTTAGGAATAAATTTTTGTGATTCTTTGTATTACTTACTAATTCGGTTTCATAAGCAATTTATTTAATTATGAATTCAGCACAATTAAGTTAAAATTGCTTTCAATATTTCCATAACGAAAGTGACAGAGATGCAAATCATGTCAGTATGCTGTTGGAAATAAAGCAGCGTACTAGCACATCAATTCAAGAGCAAGCGAAAACTTTCACCGCGTTGAATAAAATAAGAAAAATTAGAGAACATTATTTCACAAGGCGAAAATTGGACAAAATTTTAAGCGATTACTGACTTACTCTTATGAAACCGCAGCTATTACGGCAGTAAGGTTACAAAAACCTTAATATCTATACGTTTTATGTTTTCCTAGTGTGTGTCTGTTCCAATTTTACGTTATATAATACTGTGTACCTAGTTATACATACATAATAGGTACCTCAAACACGTATGCAACATTAATGCTCAATTTTTTTCCTTAATTTAAACCAAAAAAATGGTAATGTCATATTTAAATTTGAATAAGTTATTTGATAATAGCCTACCGATATTTACAACAGTGGCGTGCATTGCTCTACGACCAAAGGTTGGCTATGTGTACTGTTTCAAGCTGGGGTATAAAGTGTGCGTTTAATATTCGAAAATGGGTATTTTATGAATTTGTCCAATTGAAACAATTTATCAATGTAGAACGATTGTCACAAAAAAACACATTCACAAATTTTTGTAAAAAATATATTATAACCAAAAATTATTTTTTCTTCTTTAACGGTTTGTTTTTCTCAGGGTAGGCGCAGCTTTTCAGCCTTTATGGACTGTACGCCAATGGTTTACAAGCATGTACTGAGTTTCACTTTTTTATATATTAATACCGCACCAGAGTCAAAACTGCTCCCAACCATCTGGAGCCAGTGAGACTATGGCATTCCCAATTGGGGAATGTTGTGAGGATGAAGGTATTGGGGAGGGGAAGGAGAAGGGGAAGAGGGAGGTGGGGAAATACCTGGCTATTCAGATTTGGTCACTAAAAACGGCTAAAAGCCATTTCAAGCAACGTTTCAATTCAGAATGGTAGTCTTTCACTAGGGCGATACTGAGAGTATCTTCCACTCTGGAACGTGCGCAAATATACTATATAGTATTTTTAAATTAATTAATTGTGAAACAACACAAATTAATTAAATAAAATTTACATATTTGTAAAAAGCATTAATTTTGTGGCTCGCCATAATTTACAATAAAAAACACATAAATTTGTTGTAGACCACTTTTATTTTATCAAAACTCTATCGGTTTCGTAAGCACCCTTCCTTCATCAGGAGAATATTAAAACTGAAGATGAAGGAAGGGTGCTTCCGAAACCGGTAGAGTTTTGATAAAATAAAAGTGGCCTACAGCAAATTTATGTGTTTTTTATTGTAAATAAAATTTACTTGCGCACGCCGGGATTTGAACCCGCGACCTTCGGATTCGTAGTCGAGAGCCTTACCCCTCGACCACGGAGCCCGTCAAATAAAATAATCCATCGACAAATAATATCACTGTAAAATTGTATTAATATGTTATATTTCATTATATTATATTTTTTGGATCTCGACGCATAAAGCATTATTGTCTAAGTATTTTGTTTTATTTTTATTATTTTAGTTATTTGTATATTTAAGTTTTCAAAATAACGAAATTATAACTTATATACTATTAGGTACTTTACATATAGCTAATGAACCGGCAGCGCATTATGTGGAATTGGTAAATATTATTTATACTGGATAGCGTAATTGAATTTATTGTATTTAATGTATTGAATTTAGCACTTACCTTATTCGCTGATACGCAGCCACGAAAACGTAATTTTTTTGATGAAATTAGTGTAATAAGTCTATCTTGCGAGTTAAAGAGTGGCTTGTATGCCTTATTGTAGCCTGTTTTCAACTTGTCCCACTACATCGACATAGATAATTAAGGTATTGTGTTTATATTTTGAAATTAACAAATTTATTTATAGCAGCAGCTATAATGGTCGAACAATCCTTTTAAAAAATCCAGTTTCTTTAGTAATGAGCCCTTCTCCGTCTTACCACCAGATATCTCTGAGATCTTCCGTCAGAACAGGCCTCTGGTATAACTTAACTACATGGCTACATGCAGCTTCTTCTCATTAAGGTAGATTTCCAGGTGAAAGACCACTATTCTGATAAAAAAATGTTATTTGAAATATCTTTGGCGGTATTTAGTGTCCAGGTTTGAGTACTCACGCACTTATTTCATTCAGTCTCACAAGCAGTGGCATGCAAGCGACGAACGCTAAAAATATGTGCCTACTCAAAGATAAACAAACCCACAAAGAGAAATTAAAAGATAATAGAAAATTAAAAAAAAAAAACGACAAATTCCCAAGAAAGGGTATGAACTAGTGGGCTCCAACAATCAGCGAAAGATGATAATAAAATTGACATTTTCAATCCAATGTATATTTCCTACCAGAAATTGAAAAACTACATACAACTTACCTTTAGTTATAGAGCAATGCACGCCACTGCTCACAAGATATGCCATTGTCCCACTGGCGCCGGGCAGTTGAAGTCTCGTGTGGTAGAAAATAAAATATCGATGATGAATTTAGTTGCGGTATTTGATTTTGACCTTTCTTTCTTTAACTACCGGATTTTGTTCGTTTGATTGTTTTTAGTCTCTTTGTTCTTGGCTATTATTAACCCACACGATCATAATCTACACAGATCTATAAAATAATCAAAGCCCTAGCGATCTCCAACTAATAAAAATTATTTCATAAATAAAATTACGTGTTTTAGTAGCTTCTTTTTTCTACTAAATAAAATTATTAAAAATGCAGCAATAAAATAGGTAGGTACTTACATAATTTAATCGAAAAAGTCTCGTTATGCATACATCCATATTCAAGACCACTGACCCGTTGGAATTTTTTTTAAACTTCTCTTTGAATTGAATTATTATTGCAATGTATTAGAAAAAACACTTGTTCTATTGTTGCACGAGCGCCGTGTTAACGTTACCGGTACATGTTGTTTGAAAAAAAAAATGGTGTTGGAAGGAAGTATGAAGTTATTAATTAGACAGTAGCGGAAGCAAGCGTGTAAATGCTGTCTAGCCGTGCTTTATTGCTTACGTATATAATTTATATCTTCCAATTACCCAATTGGAAGATACACCCGTATCGGTAGAGTGAATTGAGTTACGCAATAATACACATTTAATATTTTAATTCTCACCGATTCCGACCGTAAGAAAACAGACATCAGAATAAAATATATTTTTTTTAATTTCCTTGGGCGTAATAATAGGTTTAAAAGAGAAGATTTTTTTTAAATATTTTCGAAGAATAATAGTAATAATGAGTAATAATGGTTTCCCATCTGATTGGTTTTAAATAAAAGGTCAAACATGTGAATAAAGGGTACAATACCTTTACAATGTGAGATATTTTAGTTATAATATATATATATTACCTATTATAATATGTATATTATACCTAATATGCATATAAATAAATGTTTTAATCTTATATCTATCTTTTTTTATATTTTAGTTAAATATAATGATGTTCTCATTTTGTCTGAGGATTTCATTCACATAATATTAAGTAAAATTATTTGTATTTGATGAACTTGTTGAAAGAATACGGTGTTAAGTGGAGTTGAGTTGTGTCTGTGTCAGTCTGTATTAGTTGTTAATATGTTTTCTATTTCAGATCTCACTGTGTAACGTATCTAGGGTTTTATTTGTGATATAAATGTATTAATGTTCTGATTTTTGAAGGATGGTGGGATCTTGTTGTAGAGTTTAGTACTATAGCGTATGAAGCGTTTTTGTCCAAATGTTGTATTTATAATTGCTTGTTGGATGTTTTTTTGACTCTGAGATCGAGTGTTTCTAATGTGTTTTTTTAAAATTATTTCTTGTTTTTCGTATTTATAATTGTAAATCAGTGCTGTTTAGATTATATACATGTACTAGCTTATGTGTACCCGACCTTGCTCCGGATTTTTCACCTGTCATTAGGGTGCCATAATTGATTTGACAGCGAAAGTAACTATCTCCAAATAAAGAAACATTCATTTGAATATTTTATTTCATTCCAACAGTTTATTTTTTCGAAATGTATCTAAATCATAAAGTTCTTAAGTAGGTACCTACTCGTGTTTTCCATTTTGAAAATATTCTACCCAAAAAAACCTTATTCTTTTGATTATATATTCTGTGGCTAACCAGAGTGTTATATCTATGGGCTAACCTAAATAAAACATGGCGGGTTCAATGTTTTTCATACTAATTTTAAAAGGTTATAGCAACAGTTTTACATATTGGATTTCATTCAAACTACTTTATAAACCTTCCCGGCACTAATAAAAACGAACTGTGCTATTTTCAGCGAAACCGGTCAAGTAATTTTCTATAAAATCGAGGACAAACAAACACTGATTTTTAAATATATATCATATATTTGGACGGCCACCACGGTCTAGGGGTAAGACTCTCGGCTACGAATCCGAAGGTCGCGGGTTCAGATCCTGGCGTGCGCAAGTAAATTTAATTTAATTAATTTGTGCTGTTTCACAATTGATTCATATAAAAATAATATATAGTATATTTGCGCACGTTCCAGAGTGGAAGATACTCTCAGTATCGCCCTGGTGAAAGACCACCATTCAGAATTGAAACGTTGCTTGAAATGGCTTTTAGCCGTGTTTGGTGACCAGATCTGAATATCCAGGTATTTCCCCACCTTCCTCTTACCCTTCTCCTTCTTCTCCCCAATACCTTCATCCTCACAACATTCCCCAATTGGGGATGACATAGTCTCACTGGCTCCAGACGGTTGTGAGAAGTTGGGACTCTTGTGTGGTATTCATATAAAAAAATATATATACGAGTGTACGTATATAGATTATCAAAACGTGGCAATCTATTAATTATGCAAACATGAGTGCCCCTACATAACTTAGTGGCGAAGGTGCATACCTAGATTAACTATTTTATGTTATGTCAGAGTGTCTTCAATTTCCCTTGACTGTTTCTTAAAATTAAAAGTGATGCGTACATCTAAAGGTGGCGGTCCTATGCGACAACTGGAACGGCCGTAGCCGCGCGGTTGAAAACGCTGCGTGAATGGAACCTCCTCCAATTTCGAGCCGGACGGCTCTCTGCTTCTCGAGCAGTCAGCCGATGCGATCGTGTTTTCATTATATTTCGCCTTTTAACCTGTAATTTTTTACCTTGAAATGTATATCAGATGCATCACAATGGAATTTTTATAATATGTAATTGTAATAAATTAATTAAAAAATTACTTTGTATTCACCACTTTATTAACGCACAGAGGTATCAACATGCTTCGATGCTTTCTTCATCAGGAATATATAGAATACACGATGATGAAAGTATCGCTTTCGATACATATTGATATCTGTGTATATTCATGCTGTAAGGACTGCAATCTTTGGAGCACATACGTCAGGTAGGAATGTTGTCCTTGTTCTACCGGTATTTTAATGGAAGATGCTCTGAGGAAATAGCGTCATTGAACCCTTCGTCACCGATCCATAGTTAGGAAACACGCAAAACGCGCGCCCAAAATTTGCACACGGTTGGCATTTGTTACATGAGAACGGGTCGCTTCTACGACTCGTTCTTTTGTTAAACAGCTCGGCTGTGGAATGATCTGCCGGCCTCTGCGTTTCCTCCATCCTACAACATGGGTCTCTTCAAGACCCAAGTTCACTCCTTCCTATACTCTAAAAGATCCTCCACACGACATCCCCAACGATCATATACGTCTTGAGGGAAATTATTTCCCCCAGGAAATTATTTCTGTAAAGAAAATTATGAATACCAAGTAATTTTTTAATTAATTTATTAATAATGACGCCACAAAGTGAATACCAATATATTGAAGAATTATATGTAAAAATTGTCTTTGACTGCTTATGAACAGATAATAACTCTTCTCCTTTCTCTTCGTCAAGAAGATACGATACCAACAGCGATATATCTACCATGGCGTTTATGTGACGACTGAAAGTGATAGGATGTCGTACATGCGTCTCGAATAGCACGGCTATAGTCCTTCCAATAGTCGCTTAAGAACGGCACCTTTAGCGTGTAAAAGGCCGAATGAAGAAAATATTTCTCCCAGAAGCCTTATTCAGAAAAGGAGTCTTTTCTGAATAAGGGTTCGATAATTCGACTTCAGGACAAGTATGCACACAGCTCCTTTTCCTTCCTTTAGTGACAATCGTGGGTTGGCTGTCTTAAGAGGAACGGCTGCGCGGTCTGTTTCATACAAAACTTTTTGAGCCCAAAATACTCATCTAAACCTAATAATCTTTTTTTTTTAACCAAAAATTATAGTAAATATCTAGTACCGATGAGACGTAATTTATTTACTTTTGTTTTACATTGCGAAATATAGGGCATTAAATTGATTTTTCACGATTTTAGAGGCATCTTTAACAATTATTTGGGCGCTAACAGAGATTTAAAAAAAAAGTTTTTACCCGTCTGATTTTAAAATATAATGAAATATAAAATAAAAAAAGTATATTAAGATAAGAATTATGGTGGACTTTAAATTAAATAATAAAACGACCAATTTAAAATATCGACCCGAAAAAAAGGTTATACTTCATAAAAAACATAATTCAGTTTGGATGGGTATTTTGACCTCAAATTCAAAATTAAGTTTTTTTTTTGTTTGGAAAACCAACAGTTTACAGTAATTATTACATATGGTAAATATATTTAAAAAAATTAACTAATAATAGGTTTTCACTTTAGTAATTATGTATGAAACAGGCAGCACAGCCGTTCCTCTTAAAGGGAAACTTCACCTGCAGTTCGGAACAACTCAACGGAATTAGACTTGTACTATTCTCGTAGTTTCCCAGGCCATGAGGTGCGATGTCTTCTAATACTCCGATATATATATTAATTTTATCGAAGAAGAAGAATAATCACTAACTGCTGTCAATTTAAAACGTCTAATATGCTCATAATGTCGAATCGCCAAACTGACAAAGCGTTTGTAGCAAGCGCCTAGCGCGACACAAAGCCTCGTGACGAATCTTTTCACTCCCGTCTGAGCGCGCCTTACCTAACTGTTTCCGTATAACACCAACATATAATATATAATTAGAAAAAAAAATCTCTTAAACTGATTATTTCTTGAATAATTTTGTAATTTGAATTAAGAACACAACTTTAAAAAAAACTCATTTTCCGTTCCGCTGGTGAAATTCAAATTCAAAATGTGGTCGCATTTTGGACTGGGTGAAACGACCATTATAATAACGGGATTATTCTACTAGTGGTTATTATGAAACTCGGCGGTCGTGAAACAGGTTCCGTTCATAAAGAGAGATGTAAAATACCACACGTAGTGAGAGGAAGGTAAGTATGAGGTGAATATCAGAGCAGGCGTCGGCGATAACAGCAACAATAATGCGATGTATGACTGGCGAAATTCTAGTAACTATAAAAATAATTCTTAGAATCAGTGTTGTTAGAGACCATTTTTTAATGACTTTGATCGTGTGGAAACATCTCGAAACGATTGCTTCTGAGGCCAGGGTTTTTTATTTCTTTTTTAATGTCCCAGCATGTAAGAGTCCCAGCTGTTCCCAACCGTCTGGAGCCACTGAGACTATGGCATCCTCAATTGGGGTGTGTTGTGATGCTGAAGGTATTGAGGAGGGGAAGGAGATGAGGAAGATGAAGGTGGGGAAGTATCTGGCTATTCAGACCTGGTCAACAAACACGGCTACAGCCATTTCAAGTAACGTTTCGATTCTGAATGGTTGTCTTTCACCCGGGCGATCCTGACAGTATCTACCAAACTGAAACGCACCGCAAATATCTTACAGTATTAATATCCTAGAATCCTATGTTAATCGCCGTGTAGACGCGAAGAGTAGAAATTCTAATTTTTCCCCAAACGCGACAAAAGTTAAACCTGCGGTTTTTAATCTGCTAGTGCTACATATTATTTTGAATGAAAAATTGTGGAAGAAAACAATTTCTCTCTCCGAATTCGTAGCCAAGGATCGTAACCACTCAACCACGTAGACCGGATTATCAATAATCATAATTTTGTAGATATCTACCTAAACAATATGGATGTTTTTGGAAGTGGGATGCCAACCCCCAGTTACTGCTCAACTACCAAGTCAGCAGTTGTAGGTTTTCCTTTTGTCCTTAACAAACAACTCATTAATGATGTATTTATAACCGAAGAAAATATTGTAACATTGGTAAAACAATTGAAAAACATCTTGTTCAATTAACACACATTCGCTTTGTGGTATTATTTTAAATATGATAATAAAAAAATACTTTGGTATTATTTTTTTTTGCTCCTGTCGGCGACATTTATCTTTGCTCGGAAAGGTTTTTTTCAATTTGGATGAGTGTTTCAGGCTAATAGTTATTGTTTATAAAAAAAAATACTTTACTTAAAACCATCCTTTAACAAATAAATTTATAAATGTTTCGAAACCAATGGTTCCCTCTTCTGGATATAATAAAATTAAATGAGAGTAATTAAAATTAAATAATATTCCACTTATTTGCTTTAAATCGGAAGGTTACGGGTGCGATTCCCACCCAGAAGTAATTATTTTTCTAAATGAATTTATTTTTTCTTCTTAATTGTTTGATTTTTTTTTAATCAAGGTGTTACTATTTAATTCCGACCTTTACGTGAATACCGGACAAGGGTACAGCTGCTCCGTACCGTCTGGAGCCCGTGAGAATATGGTATCTCTAATTGGGGTATTTTTTTGGGCTGAAGGTAGTGGGGGTGAGATGTGGAAGAGGGAAGTGTGGAAGTACCTGACTATTCAGATCTGGACACCAAACACGGTTAAAGCCATTTCAAGAAACGTTTCGATTTTGAATTGTGGTCTTTCACCAGGTCGATACTGAGAGTATCTACCACTATGGAACGGGCCGCAAATATACTGTATACATTATTTTGAATTAATTATTTCTGAAACAACATAAAATAATTGATAAAGTTTACCGTGCATGCCGGGATTTGAACCCGTGACCTCTGGATTCGTAGTAAAGAGCCTTACCCCTCGACCACGGACTCCGTCGCTGTCTGAGAAGGATATATTTTCAGATTCATCTAGTTACGTGAGTCAATAATATGTTTATTCGCGTAAAATTATTGACAACAATTTTTGTAAATACCTTTTTTCCTAATGGTTTTGCCGTTCTCAAATAATATAGATATTGAATATAGGAAAAACACTTTTCCAATGATAAAGTCAGAACTGAGGTAACATTCTATATTTCCTGACTGAAAAAACCATGTCGGCTCTGCTTTGGGAGAAAGTTGGAATTTCGGCAGCCTTACATTGCAGTAATATTTTAGCTGTCACACCCACCGACGCACAACACGTGGATTTTATATAAAGAACGTAAGGCCATTGATGCTTGGAAATAATACGTACCAGACAGCCGTAAATCTTAAAGATATTACGGTTAAAAGTCTGTCAGACATTCTGGTTTGCGGTAGGAACCAAAATGGATTAACTTCTATACAGGCAATGGAGGCATGCCGCTGATAGTTCCATTCTAGTCTCTCCGTCTTTCTCAATAACGAGGAATTTAACTAAAAGAGTGGCTGCAACGGAGCTCTCGGCAACTCTAATAACTATGATGAAGGTCAGCTAGGAACAGATAACAGTCAAAATAAAAGCCAAGGTGAAACAAATAACAGGTGTCTTGAATTTTAAATTATTTTAGAAGGTGCCATCGTAACCGATTAAAAGAGAGTACGGTTTTAAAAGGAAATAGAAACTAGCGTTACACTGTAATAACAGGACATAGGTAGCTGATATTGAAAGTGATAGCACTAAACTAAGGTCTTCTGGTGGTCACTAATTTGATATAATATTTTACATATTTAGCATTTGCATATTTAATGATTTAGAAATCTGCCTGTTTATACCTTCGTTGTTTTTTGCCTAAACTGTGCCTTGAGAATTGACTTTGACATAAATCAGTGTTTTCTACCGGTTTTAATTAAAAATAATGATCGTCATTATGTTTGTCGTTAGGGTTTTATTCGCATTTATTAACTAATGAAGTGGGAGTAAGTCTAATCATTCCAACAGATATGGAAAGGAGAAAAAAATGCAGATTTAATATATTTTTACTATTTCCTGCAATTCTCATATCACTTAAATAGCGACCATACCGAAGAGACACTCGGTCTAGGCACACACACCTTGCTTCATTCGCATTCACACATTATATCATACCTATATACGCTTCTGTTATTCCGACTCAAGTATTTGTTTCACTGTTACAACCGAAGAAACTTAGTTTTCACCGCACAAGAGCGAACCAAAATAACACTAAGAATATTCCTAAATTTAAAACTGCTCTTGGACAAAGGAATTATAAATATCTTTCCACTACGCTTTATAAATCAAAGTTATCCAGCATCTTGCAAAGAACTTCGTACGAGCTTAAAAACAATCAGTTTATTTAAATAAAACCTTCCGCCTCAGCACAGGAAGCCTTAGTGGGGAGGACTAAGAAAAACATCACAAATTGTCTAATTAGTTATGTAAAATGTTGTTAACTAAATGAAAATATAAGTATTATTTTTATAAACAATAATTATTAATCTAAAACACTCATCCAAATTGAAAAACCTTCCGAGCAAAGATAAATGTCGCCGGCAGGACTCGAACCCGCACCCTTCTAATGTCCGGTTAGATGCTCTACCGTTGAGCTACGTCGGCTTATCGCAAACCCGCCAAGTTAATCAATATATACTAGTGTTTCATTCAATAATTACTGTTTTTATTATATTTTCACCTGTAAACGACCAACTTTATTAGTATGAGAAAGGCTTGTAATGGCTAAATCCCTCAAATAGATGGCGTCGAGACAAATTATGTCTACATTTTTCGAGTCCTGCCGGCGACATTTATCTTTGCTCGGAAGGTTTTTTCAATTTGGATGAGTGTTTTAGATTAATAATTATTGTTTATAAAAATAATAATTGTTACCCTTTGCGCTATGCGCAAAAATCTTGTCTTAAGTTTTTAAGAACTTTAGTTTATCAATTAAGAAAATATAAGTATTGAAATTAAATAAAAATAAAAATAATAAAAACCTGCCATATATCTGTACCTCCTAGACTTCTTGGTCCATCTACTTTCGCGTTATATTATTCAACGAGCGAAAATGTCATTTAGTTCGATTTTATATACTCAACGTAATTATTAACTCATTATAGATATTTTAGTCAAACGGAATAATATTATTTGTTTTAATAAGCTAAAGTAAAATAATTGCTTAAATTCAACACATATCTGCGGTAGGAGCTGGATTTCTTAACAAAAAAACTATTGAATTCAATATATAAATAAAATAAACAGTGACTTTAATTTCAAGATGTACCTACAAGGACACGGGACTAGTATGCTATATAAAAAAATAATTTTTCCTACAAGGAAAAAATCAAGTATGCTAAAATCGCTTGTATATCTCGTCGTACAACTTTATAATGATATTCCAGTAGAAATTATTCAAATAAATTACACTTAAATAAGAAATTTTGTAAGCAAAAACATTAATTTATTCACTATACGATTGTATATTAGAGCATACAATGGGTTATAATTTTAATCTCTCTAAAGTTAGAAAGAGTACTTTCTTATACATTTATTATATAAATTATAACGAAGGAAATAAAATTCTAATCCAATCGTTTTCCTTGCTTAACTGAGAAATTCCGGAGAGACATCCAAAAAAAATCCAAAACAGATTGTTAAGAAATTATTTGAAAACACAAATTGATGAAATATCATCTTTTGAACCATAACCTTTTAAAGGATTTACATTTTATTGTAATGCATATTATTATTATTTTTTAATATCATAAATACGCCTTTTACCGAAGAATTACGTTTTGTTAAAAGGTAGATCACTAGATAGTAATGACCTTTTTATTCCGTCACTACATCTAAAAGTAACATTAGCGGCCGTAGTATATCTATGGTGGTCATGCATCGTTTTTATTTGTTAAATTGTTAACTTATAAGTAACATAGTTTATTACATTGTTGACTTATAATTAACATTATTTGTTACATTTTTAACTTGTAATAAACATTGTTAACTTATAATTAATATTGTTTGTTATATTGGTAACATATGATAAACATATGTGTACCAACATAACAAAAAAAAAATCGATAATCGAATGTACACAGCCCGCGAAAATTCAAAATTCACCTTTTCTTTTGAACACACCTCGTAAATGATATTGAGTTTTTCTCTTGTAAAAACTAAGCAAATATTGATTTTTTTAATGAATGTCATTCGCTGAATTATCGCGGAACATTGAAAAAACCGCAAATTCAGTTAAGCAAGAAATCTTTAATCCTAAGGAAGAGGATAAGGAATTTTCCTTAAAAAGAACCAGAATAGGCCTCCTGGATATATCGTTTTCTTGGATTTCTACTAAACCATTCAAAAACCGAATGTCTCTCAAATACTTATACACATCCGTAATTCGCAGCATTCTCGAGGTCGGTTCTGTAGTTTGGAGTCCAACATATGAAATTCACAATATAAGAGTTGAATTAGTTTAAAAGAAACTAATTCTGGCATTATCCCATAGAACTGGATTGTCTGCACTTTTTACCGACTATAAGAAACGCTTAGAGTATTTCGCATTAGAAGCATTAAGTGAACATCGTGACAGAGATGACATCAAATTTCTTTTCAAAATTATAAATAACCATGCAGAATCTTTCCCCTTAGACACAATCAAAATCAATATCAATCAATGTCAACTAAGCAAACCCGACATTTTCTATATTCTTTTCCAAAGAACCAGCTTAACCTTCTCCCAACCTCTTGAGCGAATGTGTCGACTATACAATATTCACTGTAGTGGCAGGATTCCGGACATATTTAGCAATAATAATAATATTTGGATGATTTGTATAGCGCCATTTTTGTGAAAAATCACCTCAAGGGCGCTGTACAATTTTTTTTTCTCAATATTTTATCTTATCACTAACTATAGACAATCTATTATTACTAACAAATTGCATTCACCGGTTCATCGATTTCAATAACTAACTATGTGTACAATGC
This sequence comes from Halesus radiatus, assembly GCA_022606495.2. Classification (NCBI taxonomy): domain Eukaryota; kingdom Metazoa; phylum Arthropoda; class Insecta; order Trichoptera; family Limnephilidae; genus Halesus; species Halesus radiatus. The sequence continues at coordinate 94,722 of JAHDVE020011684.1, forward strand.
ATTTGACACATGAACGCGATGTCGCGTTAAAATATACAGGTTATTAATTTTGTGTGCAGGCAGATAATATTATACAGGACCATATTAATACGTACCTGGCAGGTCACTTGAGGTAAACACTGTTTATTAGGGAAATTTATATACGGTTCTGCACGCAGAGGACATAATATTGCAAAACACATATTATTGGAGATATTATTTAATCCTGGTATTTATTTTATAAAATATGTATGTTCTTGCTCGGTTTTAAGAAAGGAAAAGCATATTTTATGATTGGTGGTTTACCAGAACTTTTCTAAATTTCTTCTTTTCGCTACATATTATATTATTATTACACCTTATTTTGTTATTTGTTTTTTGTTTTATTGTTACATATTGTTGTACCCCATTTTTGAGCGGTTGGTATTTAATCTATCTTATTTCTCTGTATTTTTTTTTATGTTAACACTATTGTCAAATTCTGTACATAATAAATAAATAAAACGAATTTTCTTTTACACATAAAATATAATCCTTATGCATACCATTATGTTAGGTATACGTACTGCCAAATAAATATAAATGAAAATCAAACATTTCAACCAGAATACATCATTAGAATATTGTTTGGTATTATGAACATTTCACAATTGGGCCCTTTTCAACCAGAATACATCATTAGAATATTGTTTGGTATTATGAACATTTCACAATTGGGCCCTTTTCAACCGGAATACATCATTAGAATATTGTTTGGTATTATGAACATTTCACAATTGGGCCCTTTTCAACCAGAATACATCATTAGAATATTGTTTGGTATTATGAGCATTTCACAATTGGGCCCCTTTCAACCAGAATACATCATTAGAATATTTTTTTGTATTATGAACATTTCACAATTGGGCCCTTTTCAACCGGAATACATCATTAGAATATTGTTTGGTATTATGAACATTTCACAATTGGGCCCCTTTCAACCAGAATACATCATTAGAATATTTTTTTGTATTATGAACATTTCACAATTGGGCCCCTTTCAACCGGAATACTTCACTAGAACATTGTTTGGTATTATGAACATTTCACAATTGGGCCCCTTTCAACCAGAATACATCATTAGAATATTGTTTGGTATTATAAAAAAATTCTTATATTATAAACGAATTTAAAAATATACTTAGAATTCACCACTTTATTAAGTAGGGAATACTAGTATTTTTTTACATTCATTTATTAATAATGACACCACAAATTCAATATCAATCGTTTGAAGAAATTATCTTATATTGTAATTAAATTGACCGATTTATTTTAATTCTGCCGTTTTGTGAAAAATCAAATAACACGCCGGTTTACAAAAAAATATTGATAATAATGACTTATCAATACTTATGATTATAATAATTTATTTGTTGATTTATTAAATTTCACTTTGATTTTACTCCGGTTCTTATTTCATTAAACACCTAATTAGAGGTAAAAAAAATTGTTGACTACCGTTGACTTTCACCCTGAAATAATGAATACCGAGGAGAAGCTACTTGCTTTTATGCCCAACTGACTGCATTCAGTAGACTACAGACAACCGGACATGCGAATAACCGGTCATGTTACGCATTTCATTACACTTCTAATGACGCGATCTTAAAGTTACAACGGAAAAATCTTTGAATTTGAGTGTTTTACATAAGTGTAGTATACACTCCAATAGCCAAGATGGCCGCCTATCCCGGGGTATACGATAATTAACTATAATAAGTTTGTATCACTAATAATATAGTAAATAAATACAAAAAATCATAACAACAACTATTATAAAAATTTCCATCATGTTTCGGCACATACGCCAATTATTTAAGAGATTTGAGTGAACTTAATGTTAAATAAATCAGTTGCGTGCATTGCTCTGTTACCAAAAGTAGAATGTGTGTAGTTTTTCAAGTTCGGCTATGAATGATTACGCTTCTACTATTAGAAAATTGCCATTTTATTATCATTTTGCCGGCGATTGTTGTGGTCAAATAAAAACATGTTCCTTACCAAGTTCATTAAAAAATTATTTTGTTAAAAAATTGTTGCTTTTTAAATTTTTATTTATTATTTCAATATTATGATTCATTTTTCTTAGGTTGGGCACAACACTGCACGTCACTGAAGGCAATACTTTATTTAATGTAAAACAAATTAAATTATAATTTATTAAATTGTTAATTATTCATTATTTTTATTGAGATTTAAAAACCTCATTTTAATATTTAATCATTGTGGAAAATAATATTCACATAAAATAAATGACACATGAAAACGAAAAAAAAACGATAGAAAATAAAAAGATTTCAGTCGCATTTGGAACTCGAACCCAGGTCCTCTGCCTATCAGGGGCAACCGCGTAACCAACTTAGCTAATGAGATCAGTTTAATTTATGTCATCTTCATCGATATCATATCATAAATTGAACTGGTCTCATTAGCTATGTTGGTTAAGCGGTTGCCCCGGATAGGCAGAGGTCCTGGGTTCGATTCCCAGATGCGACTGAAATCTTTTTATTTTCTGTCGTTTTTTCCGTTTTCATGTTTCACTTAGGTTATGTTAATATTATTTTCTACAATGTTTAAAACAAATTAGTTCAAGCGGAACACTTCTTGAATCTGTATTTAATTGCATGCAAAAATTTAATAAAGAAATGATAAAGCTGATAAAGAAATTTACGCAAGATGCATTGGTTTGACCACTCAGCGGAATATTAATACATGAACATAACCTCAAATATAATTAATTGAACAAAGTCGGAAACCATAAAGCAGGTAAAACATTCATTTATATGTAGCATTCCGTGCCTTAATGTCGTTACCCTGAAATCGAGTAGGTTCAAAACTCAACACATTAAAAAATAAAACGCATGCCTACATAAAATTATACATAATGTGTTTGCGGTATAATTTTGGACTAATGAAGGCCGGCAAACGACCAAATTGTAATGTATAGCAACGCCCTAGGTCCAAGCTACGATGGATAAGTCATATCAAGGTGAACAGGTCCGCGAGACGTCACAGGTGAATTCCCATCAGGCCTGCAGATAAGGCCGAGGTGAATGTGCCTGGAGATATGCGCATTTCTTTGGGCCAGTACGAGTATTAAGTATTGCCTGGTGATCTTTGGAAAGGGCATCCTAATTTGAAATTATATTTAGTAGTTCATTGAAACTGATATTTAAAAAAAATAAATAGCCTGATAATATTCGAAGATCTCCTACTACCACCACACAGTAACAGGAAATTTTGCTTGTGTCGTGATGGAGGACTTAGCCAGCCGAGGAATTGAACTCACGACACCCAATGAGATGCCAACTTAGTCACTGACCGCTGATTAATAATATGGCATGATAAATTAATCCAAAGAAAGTAAAACGTTGTCTTTTCGCAATATTGAATCATTATGTATTTATTGTCATAGAGGTGCATTGTAATTATTTTTTTTAAATAGTAGTTTGTTTCATAGTCTACTTGGGTAACAGATTTGTGCAATATATATTTATTTCTAATATGAGCTGTTGCTTCTACTTAGGAAAGGGTGATTGTTAATATGAGAATTGTGTAGTGAAAACAAAAAAAGACAAATGTTTCAACCGAGGAAAGTTAAGTATATAAAAACATGAATAACTAACTAACTAACTAACTAACCATCACGCCGTTTCCCCGCAGGGGTAGGCAGAGAGGACGGACCGCCAAACAACTCGATCTTGGCAAACACTTCTTGCTTCATTCACATTCATACAACGCCTCATACATTCTCTTCTGTTATTCCGACTTCTGACATGGCTCGACTCGAGTATTTGAATCACTTGATCGTGCCATGTCTTCCTCGGGCGTCCCCGGCTTCTTCTTCCATTCACATTCGCGTCATATATTCTCCTTACACTCCTTTCTTCGTTCATTCGCTCTACATGCCCAAACCATCTAAGCGTCCCTTTCTTAATCTTGCTCACTACATGAATAACAATTTCAAAAATTACAAAACTATATAAATATTTAGTGTTTTACAGATATACTGAAATTTTATAATGAAAACCAATGTAAAGATGATGAGTATACAGAAACATGAAATGAATAACAATTTTAAAATTTTACATAAGTACGCAAATAATTGGTGTTTTACAGATATAGTGAAAACAAATATAAAGAAGTTGCGTATACAGAAACATGAAATGAATAAGAATTTTTAAAATTCTATGTGAATCTGTAAATAATTAGTTCTTTACAGATATGGTGAAAATAACATTAAAAAATATTGAGGAAAGATAAGTTTACAGAAACGTGAAAAACCGTTTTAAAAAAATATAAAAGTTAATTATTGTTAAGTACAGACACGTTGTTTAGTTTGGGTGAATCGCGTAACGATTTAAACTATTTGTAATTTTTTCTCTCTACTTGCTTGTAGATGGTATGAATTTATAAGTTAACTCTTATCTGCATAATATGAGTTAAACATTGAAACAATTCACAATGCGATAATCGAGAATAATTTTAATATTCCACTATTTTTACAAAATACACATCCTGGTTTAAATCACAAAAATATTTATTTTTTCAATTAGTAAAATTTTCCGAACTATTAAATTTTCTATTAACGGATAGTTTGTCCTGTTTGTTTTATTTATTGTATGTACATACCTATATGTGACTGAATGGGAAATACTCTTCCGCGAAATTCTAAAATTAGCATTATTGCATTATGGAGTTAAATAAAACACGTGTATTTCAATACAGGTGGTTGACGCGGTGAAGTAATTTAAACCTTATCGTAGCGCGTTGAGCGACTTCTCTTGATCACTATTGAAAATCAATGCGCGTAATAAATCAGCCAGATATTTCCAGATTTAATTGGCCGATATTTCGCTAACCGGGCGACTGCTCTTATCGCTGAACTATCATGTCGCGATTCAGATTCGCCGTTTTCTTTAATAAGAGCATTATTAAGCAATTTTTAAATCAACGTGTAGATATATTTATAAATATTTTTACATTGGAATTCAATCATAGATATAAGTTAATATATCTAAGTATAGACATAATTTTTAAAATATGTGCCGTCTGACATAATAATAAACAAAAATTAGGGGCGCTGCAATCGTTTAAAAGATTTTAAATGACAACACCAAGATGGCTCATAGGAAAATTAAAGTAAGTTTAACAATCACAATGATCAAATGCATATTTTTGACTTTAACCAAACGGTTCTGAGAAATGAGTAGTATTTTCCGAAAGGTAATGATTCTACATCATATTATAAGACAATTTTATATATTATCTTTTTTTTTAACGTTTTGAAAGAAATATAATTGTAATTACAAGCAAAGGCGATTTTTTTAGTATTTCCGAAATATGTGTACAAATGAAATTATAAATTTACAAAACGTAAATATAATTGGGTTACTTTAGTAAAAAAAAATCTGTAGAACAAATTTCAAAGAAAAATTGATTATTTATTATGTTCAAGTTTAATTTGTAGAACTCCGTTTTTTGCTAAAGCAAAAAAAAAACCCTGTTATTAGGCAATTTAAATAACGATTTATTTATAAACAAGTTCTGCTAGATAATGATTATTACCCATGACAGCTGTATCGCCTTCCAAGTTTGATAATGCCTTCGAAAGGTTAAATAGCTGTCACGCGTAATAACAATTACCCGGAAAAACTTTTTTTAATTGTTAATAGTTATTTAAATTGAATAGTAATTCTTAATTTTTTTTTAGTTATATCTTGGTGGTGCCATAGTAATGAAAACATTTAGTTCTACTTTCTTAAATGTCTACATTTTATTGCCAAGCTGTATGAATGTATCTAATTAATAATAGGATAATTCATTTACTTCCAGGTTAGTAATTCGCAAGTTTGAAATTTTGAAATAATTGCTTGGAAAGAATTTCCAGTGCCGCATTCCAATGCCAAGGTTGGCAACTTTTTCGTATCCTTCGACCGCCATTAAGCACTCTAGCACTGGGTACAAATACTGTATTCAAATCAGAAAAAAATAAAACTTTACACGTTTCTCCACACGAATTTGCAATATTTGCAAAAGATTATTATCATGTTAAATAGAAGGTAAACAAAACATTTGTGTCAAATTTTCGTAAGTTTTTTTGTGACGTTGAATTTAAATATGCTATTACTGTGAAGGTTTAACTAACCGATTGCGCGTTTTTGGCTAGGATAAGATAGTGGAAAGATAAAAAAAAAACAAATTCAGTTGTAAATTCTTAGGCGGATGAAATTGAGGCCACAAGAAATATTATCGCCTGATAACTTATTAAGATTTTAACTGATTTAGATGAAGTTAGATCTCAAACAAAGTCAAGGTAATTATTAATTAATAAACAATCAGATTAACATTGCAGATACTTAATCTTATCAATCACGATCAATCCCATTTCTTGGAACTTGTTGTCAGAGGGTTTGAGTAGGTATCTGCATATTAGGTGATTTTTTCTGATCAATTCGACCGTGCAAAAAACTTTTGTAAAAAGCATCTAGACAGTATTTTTTTCCTTAACCCATAAAAGCGTGACTTTTTACGTTGGAAAAAAAGGTAATTTTATTATTAAAGGGTGCGCTCAGGTGACAGGAAAAATAATTTGAAAAAACTTAATCATTTGCTGTTTTCATGAAAGTCATGTTTTTCGGGAAAAAATTATAATCATGAATAAAAAATAGAAAAGAGAAAGAATAATTAATGATTCAATTGCACTTTTTTTAATTTTTATAATTGGAATGTTTTTTTATAAATGGAATGAAGGGCACACAAAAAAAACTTTAAAAAGGGTCGAAAATTGTGTGATGTCTGACATTCGGCAAATCACGTCTGAATTTTTTTGTCTGCTGATAATAGCATTACAGTCCTCATATTAACTTTTTAAAGGACACATTGTGGAAAGCACATTCATTGAATATTATATTAAACAGTGTTATACACGAAATACTTCTTATCAGTTTGACATTCATTGACTTTTATATTGGTTTTTATTCAAACAATAAATAAAACAATAATATTTTATTCCGACCTATAAAAATATGTAGTACATTCAAAAGATTATTTTAGAACCATCTTGTCGTCTACGCAAAATGTTTTGTTTTTAACCAAAACAAAACATTATAGCAGGAGACGGAATGTGTATGAAAACAAATATTTTTGTGAATGGTTTTTTATACGCGGCTTTACGCCAAACACAACGGTTGCAATTGCGCAGTTTAATTACGAATTCAGCAAAATTACACGTTCCGTAATCAGGGATTGACGGATTTAGGTACTATTTAACAATATTATAGCCTGGAATTTCAGCCTTTTAACTCCGCACAATTTAATGATAATCTCCAGAAAAAAGCCAATCCTATTAAAATGATTAGCAATTACGTAATGCAAATTTAAACAAAATCTGCTTAGAACGTTGTTACTGAAAATTAGTGACGGCCGTTTTATTGGTGAAGAAAATTTCTGTCCCCTAATTTTTTTTGTAAAGTTCACCAAACTTAACCTTAGGTACATCGTGGATAGCATCCGTTGTAGCATCTCCCTCTATTACATATGAGTAGTTAATGCATGTACTAGAAAATAACTTACAAAGGAGCTCTGTGGACCAATGTTATGGAACCGATGGAAATGATACTTATCAAATTTAATAATGTTATGATTAAGTGATGCGTGTATTCATATTTGGTATATTAATTTTATTGGTAAAAACCGATTTACTTAGGAAATAATTGTGATAAGTAATTCAAATTCTTAATTCTTTGAGATACTTAGACTCATTGATTTTGCATTATACAGGGTGGCGTAAAACTACCGTTATGGTTTGAATGTTTAATAACTTTTTAAATTTATTTTTATATTTTTTTTTTTATTTCAGAATTTTGTGAAGAAAACTTGGGGAATTTGGAAAATGTAACACTACACAACAGAACAGCGATCAACAATTGTTGAATTTTATTTTGAAAATCAACGGTCAATTGTTTTTACGCAGCGTGCTTATCGTCGTTTTTTTAATGTGCGTACTGGACCTTCAGCACCAACAATAAACCGCCTGGTTGCAAATTTTCGACAACATGGTACAGTAAGACACCTTCCATGTACCGGAAGACCACGTACGGTCCACACGGAAGAAAATATTCAACGTATTGTGGATAGTGTGCAGGACAGTCCAGAAACATCAACAAGAAGACGTTCGGCACAACTGGGGCTATCGCGGAGGTCCGTTCAGAGGATATTTACCACATTGCACATGTTCCCGTATAAGGTTCAGCTTGTGCAAGAATTGAAGCCGGTAGACTACCAACAACGGCTTGATTACATTCCAAACCATAACGGTAGTTTTGCGCCACCCTGTACATCAGTTGATATATATTTCCCCGCTTTTAATGATAGCAGGTTTTTCTTAATTACTTTATAATGACGTGAATGCTATTTAAGTCAATGATTTAAATGTGTTCGGTAAATCCCACAAATATTTTAAGCAACCGTATTGTTTAGGTTTCGTGAAAATACTGGGGAAAACATTTTTTTTCTTCATATATTTTTTTATTAACGTTATGCTCCATTAATTGATTGATTTATTTATCTCTATTTGTTCCAGAATATTTAATCGAGACCCTTTATTAAAAGCTGGAAAAACAGATTTCCACTGTAAGTACCGTACAGAATAAAGAATTTTAATTATCGCAATTATTTTCCGAGGAAATCGATTTTTACCGAAAATATTAAATAAATCGCTTCAAACACAATAAAAATTAAAATTGGACAGGGGTAAGTAAAATCATATAATTCGTCTCAATGTGGTCTAACCATAGTTTGAAAATGACTTGACACGAACGCCGAAACAGCTGTCACAATAATAAAATACTTAATAAATTAAAAAAAATTTATATGCTCTACGATCTTAACAATTAATAAATTATGCTTATGTTATACGAAACAGCAAAAATGTTCTTACATTAAACATACATGTATTAAAAATAGAGCTAGTTTTTGGTTCATTCTAAAAATGAAGGTGCACATTGTGATCTATCCGTGTTTTAGTATGAAAATCAACCTCGGTGGGCCACAACTATATTAATAATAAAATAGTTCAAAAAAATAAACAAATATATTGTAAAGATCGTTGATATAATTTAAACAATGGATGCGTCATATTTGTCCCGGGGGAGGGTTATCACGTCCCCGCTAAATATTAATTAAACTTAACTTTTTTGATGACCCATTTTTCAACCCGACTTTGCCTAAGTTACAAGTCTCTTTTTTCATATTTGAAGCAATTGAAAATTATGGAGCAAACAACATGCTGTAATCTTTAAAGAAAAATTGATAACTATTTCAAAACGTAAATTAAACAAACTAAACTGAAAATACATGCGGTTAACCTAGATGTGCCAGACGGAAAATGCTATGAAAAATTCTTGAGGCTAGAACTTATAATTTTAGAATTTCACACTCAAGGTTTTCTGTGTAACAATTAAGACGTCCATGGTAAGCTACCAAGGATCTATGAATCCTTACACTGAATAGCCAAATTAAATGCGTATTACTTACGGCTTATAAAATATCTATGGATGAATTAATAATGACTCAGATTTCAACAGCTTCAAATTATTCTAAAGGTTAACTCGATGCTGCGGGCGTTGGAATTGAACCCGCAATTTTTGCCTTATGTCATCGGAACAATTTATTACTTATTCAGACACGGAACTTACTCACCTCTAATTCGGAACAGATCCAATTATTATTACGATTAATAATGGTTAAAAGATTATAGAACAATAATTTACCTGTATTACAGATACGTAAAATAATACTAAGAATATTAACATAACAAAATAATCTCACAAAAATTTTTGATGATAAAACCAATCTGTGATATATGCCCTTCAAATGATTTCGATTTATTATAGAACATGTTTATCAATTCGGTCAAAGTCCCAACTGACCATTCATAATAATTAAATTGTTGTCTATAAGATCGAAGGGTAAAGATGTATAATTTTCCATAAGCCAGAGGTCGTAAGTCAATTAATTATAAATTTATGATTAAATGCAGCATTAAAGTCAGTAAACGCATTCGGAGAAATGATAAGTTTAATAATTTTGCGATTTTATGTCAATAAAATTAATAATTAAATAAAGCGAGGTAAAATCAATCATACCACGTGTGTTTTATTGTGGCAAATTAACTATTTTTAACAGATCCAATGTTAGTTTAACCTTTTTCATTTAGCCTTAGTCTACCTATTAATGGGAAAAGTTTTTCTGCTTGTCCTTGAAATGTTCCCTATACTGGGCCAAGGCCAGCTATTAAAGCCTTCCCCTATTTTACATTTCTGCTGTATTCTTCTTGGTGATCTTTTATCTGATAGCCTTTGCAGTAAATTGTACCTACGTACAATTTACAACTACGTAACCTTTCACACCAGTTTATTTTTTTATTTAAGTTTTTAATTCAGCAGTTTAGCTGTGCCATTCTTACGGCGATAAACGATAGGGACCTAAAAAGTTATTATTATTCTATATAATTATAAAAAAAAACATAATTTAATGAACTATATTATGTATCCATTGCGAGTTTCAAGGTTGCCGTGATAAAAGATTAAACACTCGTATCACTGGAAATGCCAACAATGATTTACTCGAAATTCCTGTAATTAATACTACTTTTGGGCAACGGAATTTTAGGTACTTTGCGACAAGAATTTACAACATTCTTCCAATTAGCATAAAAAAATCTTATTCACAAAAAAATTTCAAACACAATGTAAAAAAATGGATTAAAAGTAATGATAGGGCATTTACCGATGCACTCACCCAAATTCTAAATTATTGATTCAACGATTTAGGAAGCATATTTTACTATAAGTGTATATTCATAGGTATTTTAAAACTATAAAATAATTTCCAAAATTACTGCCTCAACACAGGCTAGCCTAGTGAGGCGGGTTATGTGAAACTTCAACTATAACTGTTATTATATTATCATCTATTTTACTTTATAAACCACTGTACACTTACATTATTATATTATACATGTCTTTTATTTATAGTTAAATTTAATTACAATAAAGATATTATTATTATTATATTGTACTTTACTTATGTTAAGCGGGTTAGCGGAAGATCCCGTCGTTTAAAACTCGGTCATGGTCATGGCAAAAACTTTATTTCTAGCGTGTTTTTATAAGGTGCATGACTTTATCATTACTTTTGTTTCAGCAATTTATTATTAATACCGCAATGTAAAGCCCTTTGTACAATATATATACAGGTTAAACTTTTTGAAGTGGGGACCAGCATGGAGATAGGGAGGAATGTCTTCAAAATACGACTCCGTTGTTAAGGAAGGGTGTAAATCTATTGCATCATAATAAAACTAATTTACACCTGTACCGTTTTTATGAAAGGACAAATTGACGGTAGTCCCAATTGCACGAAGCAAGTGGTAAGACAATATTGTATCCGCAATTGGTGTATGTTGTGAGGCTGAAGAAATGGGGAGATGGAGGAGATGGCGATTAGGGAGGTAGAAAAGTATCTAGCAGATCTGGTCACCAAATACGACTAAAGCCATAAATTATTTTTTTATAGAAAACAAACATTCCCGGTTTACGAGTAACTTCACAATATTTGAAAATCTCCTACTACCATCACAGAAAGCGGAAAATGCTGCTTATGAATTGAACTCGCGACGCTTGTGTGAGACCAAGATGCGATGCCAGCTCAGTCACTGCCTATTTCAAGAATGCTGGTCTTTCGCCAGGTCAATACTGAGAGTATCTACCGCTCCATAGCTACATACCAAGCATCTATTGAATTTGTATTATCTTTGCAAAGGTACAGAAGAAAATACAAACCAGGATGTGCATTTATACAATAAATGATGACATAGTACCTCCATCTCAATGAAATGAGGAAGGGAAATAATACGCAAGATTGCAAGAACATCGTCCCAATATTGTGAAACATTCCATTCAATTTGTGTTGCTCGTTTATTGTTATTATTGTGATATTGTGAATGAAATTACCCCACGAATGAAGTAAGAAGTAATGCCGCCAGCCTTACTCTCAAGTCTCAAGACCGTTCTTAATGCTCGACTAATTCGTGGAGTAACAAGTAAACAGATCACAAGGCTCAAGTCTGAATAATAATAATGACATTTTGCATCACAAAAATACCTGTGTAAATTTTACCTTTGAGTTCCACAGTCTCTAGGTCAAGACCAAAGTAAAACGCTACCTATATGACGTTCGTAATTCAAAGGAGAAAGTGGCTAATCTCTTCGAGAAATTGATTGCGAAATAAAGGGAAAATTTCGTTAAATTTGCCTTTGGAGTCTTCATTAGGTTACTTTAAAAAAAAAAAATTCAATTTTTTAAAATATAAAAACAAAAACATCCCAATAAACCACTTTTAAGTAGTTTGACTAACGCTTGTCAATCAAAATCTTATAATAAATTAAATTTACAGTTAAAGTCCATATAAAATAAAATAAACATAAGTAACAAACTAAAATCCGTAAAACATAAATATTTCACAACAATATTAATTAAAAATATTTTTACTTATATCTGTTAAAAAAATGAAATCATAAATAACAACATTAAATCGTACATAAAATAAAATAAAAATTTTAAGAAAGACAAATGTTCCCGGGTTACGAAACACCTGAGAATATTTGAAAATCTTCTACAACCATCACAGTAAGCGGAAGATGTTGCTTATGTCGTGATTGACGACTTAACCAGCCGAGTAATTGAACTCATGACGCCCAGGCGAGACCCAGTTGCGATGCCACTGACCGGTCAAATTTAATACAAATATTTTCTTTCAGCTAGCCAAGTCTTCAACGAATTTATTAAATGTTTTATTTGAATACAATTTTTTATTTCAGCAGGAAGTATATTTAAACAGTTAGGAATCATGTAATCTTACTTACTGAATGGAGGTAGCAACACGTAGTTCATGTTTACTCTAGATATGAGTTGTAATAAAATAAGCATTAGAGTACGGGTAATACCCACTACATCATTTTCACGCTAGCGATTACAATACTTCGTTTTCCTAGATTCTTTGAGTAGTTAGTTGAATTTTATATAAGTGAATACTTGTTTATGATGCTGACCTCTCCAGATTAAATTTTAACGGGTACGAAAAACTACAAAACGCATTTATGTTGATGGGGTTGATTACTTTGAATTAATAAAAGGAATAAGTGGGAGAATAAATTTATTTTTATTAAGTTAAAATAAATAGAATATATAATTACATAAATAAATTTATGTAATTCTCATTTTATTTTATTAAGTTCTTATATCATATATTATATACCATTTTACTTAAAAGTTACATAATTAAAGTGATTGTGTATTACACGAGTATATTATGGTGACCCGACAGTTGATACCTCGACAGTTTCACCCCCTCCCCCCGACATTTGGCACACCGATAATTAATTCCCCCGACAGTTCATCCCTCCGACAGGTTGATCCCTCCGACAATTGATCCCCGATCCTTATTTGCAAAGTAAGTATGCAGAGAGGATATGCGGCCGCATAACAAAATTCCATATAGATGTATGTCGTATTTTGTTATTCGCCTTTATATCCTCACTGCATACTCCTTCGGAGACTCGGCATTATTATAAGTAAAAATATTTTATGTAGCGGATTTCCACTCAAGACGCCTGCAGATATAAGTATATCGACTTTTGTTATACGGCTATAATCCTTGCTTTTAATTTTAGAGAACCCAATAAGAACCCTAGAGAGAACTTGGATGCCAAAAGACTTGGATGCTAAAAAGTATTAAATTAAAAGGCTCATACCTCTTTTTTTCAAATTAAGAAATGAAACTACTAAAGGAATTCAGCTGCTAAAATTCAATCCGAAATCTGCTCTAGAAATTCGTGAAAATCAGAATATAAGTTACAGAACGTCAATATTCGCCATTCATCATCATAAGGGTTTTGAAGTATAACAATTCACTGATTAATGTTATTAAAACGACAGCCTACTATAAACAAGAAAAGCAAATACCCGAATAGCTCACTGAGCTTTTCTTTCCCTTTACCCTCTGTCCTAGCCACAGACAGCAGTGTCTTAATCCTAGCTAACACCCACGCAATCCTCCCACCCATTTTCTTATTTATAAAACACCCACGATCTTATCGATCAGAATTAAATGTCAAGAAAGAATACTTCAACGTAACGATATCAGTTAACATTTTTCTTATTCACTATAGCGTCACGTGAATACTCGTATACAAATGTATAGACTAAATTCTGTATTTATTTTTTATGTGTGTATACGAGGATATCACTTTAAAAATTATGTGGAAACAGTACAAGTCCCAACTGCCTGAAGCCGGTGGGACAATGGCATACTCCAATTAGGGTATGTTGTGAGGCTGACGGGAGTGGGGAGAGGAAGGAGATAGGAAAGCGGAAGGTTGGGAAATGTCTAGCTTTTCACACCTGGTCACCAAACACAACTAAAGCCATACAAAGCAACGTTTTTACAAATGTTGGTTTTTCACCAAGGCGATACTTCGAGTACCTTTCTAACCTATCTGAGTAAAGCGGATGTATGAAAAAAAGCTGTCAAAAGAGATTCTATGATGCGACATGGTACGATCAAGCGAAACAAATATACATGAGGCGGGTAATATGAAGATTCGGAAAACGGAAAAACCTTAAAAAGGTTATATTTTTACAATTTTATATAAGTCTTACAAAACTGAGTACATTGAGTTGGATTGTAATAAATCTTTCATTTTTACATATTTATTTGATTACGATGTATATAAAAATATTATCAGTAGGTTTTATTTTTAAGTACTTAACATAAATACTTTTTTTAAATTTTGTTTCTAACGTCAACTATACGAATAACATGATTAATATCTGTTACATTATGGACTATAAAATGAAATATAACATAAAACGAATTTCAGTATAAAAACTTCGTATTATGAAGATACTAGTTAGACGCGTACGTAACTATGTACCGTCATATAGTGTTATTTTTTCTATGAAACTTTCATATTTATTACAGCGACATAAAAACACTTAAAGTGAAACTTTGTATTACAAAGATTAAAGACGTGTTACTTCAATGTAACAAGAAACAAGTAATATTGACCTGTGGCTGCAAAGTACATACCTACATGTCGGATATTGTAGGAAATCTGTTTTCCGAAATTTGCACCGTCTGGAAATCTTAAGTCTATGAAACTATTTCAGTTCGCATTCTCACATACATCATTAGTTATGGAGATTTGAAATATTATTTTAAATATAAAAAAATAAGCTATATTGTTCCTACTAGTGGTGGGCGAAGCGGCTCGGTTTAGTGATCCGGATGAACGGAGCGGCGCCTGGAAGCGAATCTAAAGTAGCCGGGTCTGCAGCAGTCTGGGGAGCAGGTCACGGGCATGTTGGCTTGGTTATACTAGAGCTCAGAAAATATTGGAATTAAGAACAGCCGCAACATTTTTTTAAAACTTTTTTACATATTTATAAAATTGAGAAAAAAGAACACATCTCCGTAATTATAATGGCATAATGAAAAACTTACGAACATCAACAACCTAGTAAATAAATAAATGGCTGCTTCTTCTGTGACCCATAGCAATTAATTTCTGGTTCTATACTGGAAATAATTGCTTGCGCAAATAAACAAAATAATGATTGATTAATTAACGACGGTTATTCATAAAAGTGCTTCGTTCGCCTTTTAAATTATTCATTTGATCGATTGTATATTTATTTATAGTTTTATAAAAGTGAGAGAATTTTTTTATTCATTATTTCTACTTCCTTCTTCTTCAAATTTTGCTTCTATACGGATTGGACAGCATTGGAATTTTTTTTAATTTTTCACACAATTGTAACGACTGTTCGGAGCCAGTGAAATGAGGTTGTCTCCTACAACGGAATTTTATGTTTTTTTTACAAATGTATCATATTAATTAGGGCATGCTGAACACAGAACATTTAAATTTTTGGAAAATACCAAGTACTGAAGGTAAAAACTGTTGATAATATCGACGGCCGACCGGAAAGCGTGTAACGTCACGGTTCATAAAATGATTGATAGATAGATAGGCGCGGGAGTATCCGTTACTGCCATTCGAATTGCCAATTGTATCTACTGAATTGTGATTGGTGACATCACATGTATACATTTTTCCCATGTTCAGTATGGAAGCTCATTTCTCCGTCAATTTTAGAGATCGAAAAACTAATTTTATTGTCGGTATTGGGATGATCTGATGCTCTGTGGGAAACCCGCTTGCACAGCGCGGGTGTAAACTGTGCACCCTAAAGTTTAAGATTTAGAATTCAATACTATGAAACCCACAATACATGATATTGTCGGTATTAACTCTTTAAATATAACACGACAAAATTGAGACAACTTCATTATATCATCCCCATTTAAGAATGTTGTGACACTAAAATTTCATAAAGGATGAAAAGCTGTGCCTACCCTAGGTAAAATACGTTCCAAAAAATATATTAAAAAAAAATCAAAAATATCAAAATGCATTTATCCACGAATTTGGGAAAGAACTACTGTACTCTCATTTATTTTCCAAATCTTCAATGGACAATTTATATACCAACTTAAAAAAATAATTTCAAATTATATTTAGATAATGGTTGGCTATCTCTCACAACGACGATACTGAAAGTATCTTCCACTCCAACGAAGTCCAAATAATACACCTGGCATTTTTAAATTCCTTAGGTGAGATAATATATTATGAAAAAACCATTGTAAAAATTGTAATGGCCCGAACATGGTCCAGAGTTAATGTTATTACCGCTCTGCCACGGAGATAATCGATTTGCTAAAACAAGTTTTTAAAAAAAATCTGCGTGTTAATATTTTTATCGTAAACTCCACATTCTTATTGGTGTGTTTAAAAAAAAACATTTAAAATTTACGGCAATCGTCATGTTTTTTAATTGATTTGAATTGTTCAACATCATGTTAACTTACATTTTATTGAATTAATATTATAATTACTTTTACAAGCTACCATCACAATGTATCAAAATATTCAGGAACAATTTTTTTTAAAATGATACAATTTTGATTATTATCCGTGATTGAAAGACTAGATGGGTTATATAAATATTTGAAAATATTTCCTATTCTGGTGATCTGATAGAGTTTATATCTTGTCTACATATTATAACCTATTTACTAAAAGTAATTTAAATAATTGGATAATTAAATAGCGCCGTTTTTGTGAAAAATCACCTCAAGGGCGCCGTATAAATATTACTTGCTAGGGTTTATCTTATTTTGTACAAAAAGATACAAAAGCATGCAGGTCACAGATTAATACGTTATATTATAAAGTTTTAGCTTGAGGTGACATGATTTTGTACATACAGGACACAATTTTAGAAAACACTGCAGATTTATTTAAATCTTATTTGTCATTAATTTTATATTTATTGGAAGGTTATTGGCAAAAGAAGAGTTGGTATTCATTTGAAATATTAATGTGTTTTTTTTTGTCGAATTTACGACCGGAGAACAGATATTTACGGAATTAATTTCTCAGGAATTTATTGTTGATCGGATATTGTTGATTGGTTTTGGTTGTCGAATTCTAAATAAACATACCAAGATAGCAGTAGCATGCAGTCAATAAAGGCTGAAAAGTTGTGCGCGCCTTAAGAAAAATTAACCACTAGAAGAAATTTGTTTCTTCTTTTTTAATTCAATCACCGTAGACAAAAAAACAAAAACATTTATATAGCAAAACTAAAATATTCAAACAAAACTGACTTAATACACATCAATACTTGTATCACACTTAATGCATCCACATGAACACCTCATCACAGGTTCTCCTAGTGAGGTGTTCACGAAACATCATTTTCCACTCACATTATTACCTTCTCAAACCTACCTCACTTATAAAACACAAAGCACCGCATTTATACTTTAAATATATATTATGTACAATGATACTGTAGGTATAATGTATATAGAAATTCCGTGAATTTAGTAAGAAACTTGTACGCTCATTTATTCAGCTGGCCACAACAATCAGCGAAAGATAATAATAAAATAGCCCTTTTCAAATAATATTCAACGCACAATTCACAACCAAACTTGAAAAACTATACACATCCTACCTTTGGTCATAGAGCAATGCACACCACTGCCAGATAGCATCTCTCTCTAGTCATCAGTCGTAAGTTCATACAAATTTTTATGATTGTGGAAAACAGCAATGAGATTGTGAATAAATATTTTTCCTTTCAATGGCGTTCTTGGTCATCGATTCATATTGGTGCCGGAGAAAGGGAAACCGAATTCACCTGTATATTGGAACGTCGTTAAAGTGAATACACTTGTAAAAATTATTTGTTAAATTGATATGGAGAGTAGATGATAGATATTATAAATAAATTTAATTGGAGTAGGTCAACAGTAACATATTTGATTTAAGTTTTCTACTTCAAGGCCATACTACAACCCGGAGAACTTATATTTCAAAAGGTTGATAAAGGAACGGAGCAATGTTCAAAGAACTGAATCTTTTCTATTGTAGATAGGTAGGTAATAGTATCTAAAAATATTGATAATATTATCTTTTAATTGCAGGGTATTACCTTCCTCTCCGATACAATCAAGATTGATAACATACTTTTTTATTAATTATATCAAAAGTGAAATAATTGTAAAACAATCAACTGGGAAAACACCGAGAATAGATTTCAGATGCCACGGGGATACGAACTTGGATGTCACTGTTGCCGGACGAACGTTAAAGTCTTACAAATTTCACCATGGAACCTCTTTTCAAATACTGTGGTATTTCTCCATTATGTGATATTTCTTTAAACCATTAGAATTGTATTATTCCATGAAAGGCAATCACATTTATTTTATAAGCGAAGATTCAAATCCGAGCTAAATCATTTACGGGTGATGGTGTCGGGGAAACCCAGTTCATTCACGGATTATCGTACATATTTTTTTTTCTGATCCCATCGCAGAGTGTTGTGTACTGTATAGCAGTTCCATTGATCAGATTACAGTGGAGAAGTTAGCGGATGTCGGCGCAGGTAAAGTGTGACGGAGCGGCTGCGGAGGTAATAATAATTGGCCAGCGAAGATTTTACTTTCTAAACAGATGCTTCCTTTCACCCAGTGGTCCACGGCGCGTCGTGACGTGAGGCGACAATACAAGCTTTACCCCCAGAGCAAATCAATGAGATATTCAGCAGACGCTCGGTTACCTGGGTGGATAAAGATAAAAATCACGGTTAAACCAATATCCCGGTTAAATCAAATGTGTTAAAAAATACTCCATAATATCGCTATTAGTAGGTATCCAAAGTATCAATCTATATATGTCATGACGTAGAGGCAACCAAATGTGTTTTATCCCCAGAACAAATCATTGCGAAATATAGAAGACTCTCGATAAATTCCCGGTTAATCCAAACATGCTAAAAATTGCCCCATAATAAAAGTACGAGTCAAGCACGAATAAAAGTTGAGCGACGAATCATCTTAATGAGATAACCCATTAAATGCATTTTTTGCCCCCATGTCATAAAATTAACAATGAAAGCACACACATGTACACACTATTAATATAGGTAAAAACTTCCATCTTCTGGTGCTCATACATTAAAAAAAAATTATGAACGTCTCTGTCTAGCATTACCACAATCATTAACATTTATATATGTATACATGTATATAATCTTCAAACTGATCACAGTCGTACAAATATTTATGTATCTGTATTTCTTTGTTGCCTGCATACAGAGCTGTGATGTATCGCACACAAACTCGTTTCACTGTTGTTCAGTATTAGGTTATGTTCTAATTTTTGAAAATAGTATCATTTTGTACCACATATAAACACGTTTCATTGTTGTGTATATTATCACTACCAACACGGGCAATAATCAATACGTCATGTATTTTTAAATGTAAATATGTTAGTTGTAAGTCTCTAATCCTAAGCTATTGTTGTAAATCATGCAACAATATTGTTTATGAGATCCACTTGTTTATAAACATGTTTGTCACTAGTTATAAGTTTTAGTTGTAAGTCACTAGCCATGAGTCTTAGACGTAAGTCACTAGTTATAAGACTCAATAAGTTAGTTTCTAGATTACTAGTTATAGATCTTAGCTGTAAGCCATTAGTAATAAATCTAAGCTATTAGATATAAGTCTAAGTGATAAGTTATAGGTTAGATAAATTATGTTGTAAAACGCCCTTCAGGTGATTTCCCACGAAAACAGAGCTATAGAAATAATACATTATTATTATTAATAATCGATGTATTCTACATTTTTAAAATCTAATATCAGATGAGACGGTTTTTGTAACCAAAGAAAGTGATCGGTGGAAGAGATTTTGCTGGAAACTCACTGTTACGGAAATTGTATTACACCACAATGTGAAACATGCATAAAATCAAATCACGCTATGCCAGAGTCCTCTTTCAGGGGATTTTGGTATACCACAAGGCGTAGTATTGGGTCCTTTATTATTTATCATTGCCTAACAGATAGACGTGAAGAAGATTTGTTCGATGAATATCCTAAGAAAGAGAAAACAACTATTCACAATGAAAATTTTCAAGATGCGTAGGATTTTCATTTTACACGGTGCATAGTATTTGGTCAGAAATACATCATAACATTAAGAAAATAGGTACCAGATAGTTTAGATAGTTATCAAAGATAAAAAAAGGGAAAAAATAGCATGGAAGCATGCCGGCTGTCGCTGAGCTACGACCAAACTGTGCCAAAGCGGCGGAGTTATTGAAAGTCATTCTTTTGGTATGTTCGTAGAAACCGAGGCGGGACCCCACTGTGCATAGATGCGATTTGCAGCAGTATGGGTGAACTATGTTGGCGACACTTTTGTGCGCGCGTATTATTATTTTTTTTTTAATATTACTTAATTAAACTTTTTGTTATATTTTTTTTTTATAATAAAGTTTTTATACCACTCTTCCATTACAAGAATTTGCTTGTGTATGGAAGATGAGTGCACATTAATTATTAAAGGTTAAGTAATATAAAATATAGTACATGTATATGACTTGTAGTAGGTAGATTACTTTATATTTTATAATTAAAATACATCTCCTCCCATGGAAAATATATATGAAGATGAAAAGAGTAGCCTTTGGCATTTAAGAATACCTTATCTACTTCTATTCAAAAAGCAACGATCTGAGAGACGATTAATTTATCAGGAATTCATTGAATTACAATTGTAAATTTGTTATATTGCGCAAAAATGGAAACAGACGCAAATCATTGAGTTTAAGAAGAGGTCATCCGTAACGATTGCGAAACCAGACAAAAACAGTAATAAAATTTCCTTTCAATCCTGTTTTCTAAAGAGAACAACGGATCGACCCGAGATCGGAACGGATAATGTGACGTCACAGAGCCATCCGCTCTTTGTAGGTTGAGATGATGCTTTTGATCTTGAAGAACACCTGACATTAGATGATTAATTATTTATTAAATTTCAAGCTTCATTATAAAATTTAAAGTTCAATGGTTACATTTTCTGTTAAAGAAAGGTTATAGTATTATTTTTTAAAGCGCCCTTGAGGTGATTTTTCATTAAAACAGAGATATAAAAATGATCAAAGAATAATATCATTAATTATGTGGTTCTGGCGTAGAAAGGTCTATAGGTGCCTAAGTAAATACAATGAATGATTTCGAGTAAATGCTAAAATTGGGTGTGCGTGGAACTAAATGTTATATTATTGTACCTTATCAACTTATTAAATTTTCTAAACATGTAAGTAGTAAAAATATATATTTTTTTAATTAGATTGATATTGGTAATATTTTGATTTACGTTATCGCATTATGCCTTTGTAATAAAAGCGACACGTGAATGGCAAGTCGGTATTTCTATTTTCCTTACACTTATTAAGAACAATTATTTTAACTGATTAATTCATTATATTTACCCGAACTCATAACTTGAACCTGGAGAATTTTTAATTCAGTAATTAAGTTCAAGACAGAAGGAGAGAAAGTTCACGGTACAAATGCATCCGAAACATCTGTTGTGTCAAAGCCTTATGATGACCGGGGCTGAGTGGTAAACACCCTGGCCTCAGACCTAAAGGTCATGGGTTAGAGAACCGGCGCGGTTAAATAATTAAAATAAAAGAATGTCATTGCATATTTGCACCTCGCTTCATAGTGGTGGATACTCAGATAACTATCCGCCATTTAGATATAATCCAAGAAACATAAGAAAAAAACAAATACAAAAATAACTGTATATAGCATTTTTATGCGGCAAAATTGTATTTAAAAATACGGAGAAAAAAATCACACCTTATGCAGGCTTCACACGCTCAGTTAAACTTGTCCGGTGTGCCTGTCTGTACCTAGGTTGCCTGCACAGGTAAGCTGGATTGTATGGATGTAACTGCGCAGTTATTTTAACCTGTGCACTACTGTGCAGACGACCGGAGAAAATACGAAAAGTCATACGAAAAATCGTATTTTCACCTGTGTAGGCATCAGGCAAGAAATCTTTAAGCCGCTGTTAACCTTTCATTCGGTGAAATGGCATTTCACATAAATGTATCAATTTTTAATAGCGTAAACAAGGAGAGAGGCTTTAAATATACACTTTCACCCATTCTCAAATAGTTATAGCAATCTTTTGGTTCAATTAAAAATTCACTTAACAAGTTTTCGTATGAATAAATGTTCCTTTTTAGCAACCATTACTACGTTTTTATGTTGTTTTTTAATTTCAAATATCAAACCGAGCATTGCTAACTGTATGTCGTCTGTCGACGATATTGTTCCCGACTGCGCGGATCGCTGAGCAAATAATACATAGAGATGCCATAACACCAGAAACCAAAATAAGAGGGGCGGGAGGCGAGCTAGGCGTGCAGCCATTTAAATTAAATAGCAACCAAGTAAAAAGGTTAGGCTTGTTTACAAAAACTGAATATTTTGTTAGAGTATTTACTTTGACCCTTTTTATAATTGTTACTAAGCTGGTGTCAACATGGGTGTCACGTGACCTTTGCCTCTAGGCGTCGATATGGTACTGGGGGCAAGTCTGTTAATTATGACGCCAGTGTTGCGGACCGACAGATCCGTCTGAACGTGTAGGTTGCCAACACACGAAATATGCAAACCTGTGCAGGTTACCTGTACAGCACAGACATGCCGGACGGGTTTGTCTGAGCGTCTGGAACGAAGAACGGAAGAAAGAATCTACGGAAAGGCATGGTATGGATATCCAAGTATGATATAGAATATAGACCATACCTGAGTCCAAAGTTCGAACGTTTGAAACTCGTACCGCAATGCACAGAAGGTGACCAGAGTCGAATTGGATAAAACTCGCATTTAATAGATTTAAAAAGTTTTTTAATGAAAATCGTAATTATTTATTGAACCAGTACAAGTATGTAATACATACAATAATAATTGTTATTTTGTATTTGCATTGCACGCCACCACCTGATGCAAACGTTGTTTTACAAAATAGTAATCTTTATGATTTGAAAAATAACTGAAATTGATTTTATTCAATTTATTTTTAATAACTTTTGAAGTTTATAAACCTCATTGTAATATTTAATCATTGAAAAAGATTATATTAGCATATCCTAGATGAAACACGAAACCGAAAAAAGACAACAGAAAATAAAAAAAAGTATCAGTCGCATCTGGGACTCGAACTCAGGACCTCTGTCTTTCCGGGAAAACAAAAGACAGAGGTCCTGGGTTCCAGAGGACACCTTTTTATTTTCTGTTGTTTTTTCGGTTTCGTGTTTCATCTAGAATATACTATTATCTTCTTCATTGATTAGAAATTGATTTTGTTTAGGGTCAGTCTGTGTACCGTTTTATTGGACAGTTGAATATTCTAATAGTCATCTCAGACTAACAAATGTTACTTTGATAGCCGTGACCTTTTTTTTTCTGACCGTAGCAAAAGTATTTATAAAATGTCTTTTTATGATCTCGGACCCTATGGTGGTTAGATAAATCCATGTTAAAACAATAAAACTCATCACAGCACTCGCTGCCCCTCAGAATTTTGATAGATATTATGGGCCTTCTACGCGATGGGCCATCAAAATATTAAATAGGTACCTGTAATTTCTCTTACGTATTAAATATAACATGTTTGTAATGGAAATTAAATAAAAACATTATTATTATTATTAAACTATATCAGCTGGCCCACTACGGATGGTTCATCGTGTAGAGGGCGTAGTGGAGTCGGATGGCTTATGGCGTGCGATGGCGTGGGATAAAACCGACGATTCGATTTTTTGTCCGCACATTAGGATAGTGCGTCTACGATGGCAGTCGCCTCTATACGTGGCGCACTACTCAGTGTCCGTTTGAACGTACTCCGAAGTTAACGTCCTAGTTAGTAGTATTTACGTAGCTTCGAAGAATTTTTCAACGTAATGGCGGTAGTTTGGACATATGTGATGAAACTGAAAAATTCCTATAATTATTCCTTGATGAATGTATATGAAATCCCTGTGTAGAGGATCCATAATGATGCTAAGTTTGTACAATCGGACTTCCGGCACAGCAGCTTAGATACATAACGTCAAGGGTGCGAACTTTCACAAAATAGAACTTTATTATACGAGTATAATTTACATCTGAAAAGTTGAATAATATCAAGCAAACGTTACAATATTTAGAAATGTTTAGGGACAAGAATGTTTGGCTGTTTTCTTTGACGTTGACCGTTATAATGATCAATAAGGTGGATCAAAGAAAAAAATAATTTGATGAGATGTAATATTTTTTATTCGCCTATTTATTCTCCTATGCCATTTATGTAGAATTAATATTTTTAAACTGATTTTTAGCGAATAAATTTGATTTTTTTTTCGCACCCAAAAAATGGTCCGATTTTGTGGAGAGAAATTTTCAAAAAATCGCCATGGTATAAAAAATACGATTAAAAATTATTCTTAGATTTCTTGCCTGAGCCGAAAATTTTTATTAAAAAGTGTGACGCAAGTGGCCTATTATAATTACTCCCCAGGCTTCTAAATTTTGCTAAGAAATGGCGTCATAAAACTGAAATACCTCCCAATGTTAATTTAATAGCGCGCAGACAATCAAAATGACATTTAATTTGAACTAAAATGGTCTGTAATCATCATCAATTCATTGGTGAAGTAACATTACTCTCACATTATTCATCTATAAGAAAAACATATTTTAAGCGAAGGCTTGTAAAGAAACCGCAGAAGAATGTTGATAATAAGTGAAACGGTGGTGTCACCCGATTTCCGTAAAAATATATTTCCAAAAACAACAAAGATAACTTAATCCTATACCGACTTATGCTTCTACTACGTACTGAAACTGTTGTGGGAATAACCATACCCAAGCAAACTAAGCCAATGAAACTAGATTTGGATATCTACCTATGTTTATATCATATTATCCATCTAAACATCTGTGTTAACCTGAATTTTTTTACGAATGTTATTCGGTTGGTATTTTCTTTGGTCATTAGGTTGTATAATGAATAATGACAATAGCACAGGTTGTTTAGGTGCAATAAATGAAGTGATCACACAAGATCAAATACCCCATTCGAGAAACATTTATTTAAGGCCATCCACCGGTCACCACAAAATTCATAATGGGGCGTATTTGGACTAGATCGCCCGTATCGTTTAACCAATTAGAAGAAAGGGTGCCGAAAAGACGTACCCGCCCCTTATAACGAAAATAACACAGTGGATACGCTTGGTAAAGTCGTGAAACATAAAATAACGAAATAACATATTTTTTGTTTTATTAATTTATTTTGTTTTAATATTATTTAAATACATAGAAAAACTCCAGTAAAGAACGACAATATTATCTAGTTTATTATTGTTATTAAAACATTTTGTTTAACGTTTACGTTCAATAGAACAGTATTGGAATATGATGTAGATAAAAATGTAGAATTATCCCGTAATAGGCTTCAAAACAAATCCCCTTCAACTTCCAGTTCTGATAGTATGCCCATTCCCACCGTGCGCC
Organism: Halesus radiatus; assembly: GCA_022606495.2. Classification (NCBI taxonomy): domain Eukaryota; kingdom Metazoa; phylum Arthropoda; class Insecta; order Trichoptera; family Limnephilidae; genus Halesus; species Halesus radiatus. The sequence continues at coordinate 120,817 of JAHDVE020011684.1, forward strand.
TGTTAACTAACAATTTATGAGTTTTATTACAAAGAAGAAACTATGGGAACACAACTACATAATAAATAGATAGACATTTACAAGTTACTTATTTTGCCTTCTTTTTATTGGTTACTTCACTCTTTTTAAAAGTATTTATTAAGATTTTATTTACTTGGGATACAGATATTTTTACATTGATTTTAGTTATTTATCCAGTGTTTACCTAATTAGGCCATTAGGAACTTTCTTCTATCTCCTGAAAAGAAGATTTTTGATAAACAAATTGTGGCGGTGTCATGTTCTCTTTGTCACATTCGATCTGCAATTAAAACATATTTAATTAATTTTGTACACGTTTCGTAAAGTAACATTTTATTAAACAAGTTATGCACGTAATAAATTTTACATAAACAAATATTTTTTTAATGTGCTAATATTACCTACATATTAATAATTTTTTTTAAGTACTGGTAAGTTTATTTAATTTTAAGATCTAAATAAATAATAACTCACCGCAAGAGAATGGTTTTTAAAATCCGTGTCTTCTGTCTCATCTAATGAAGATATTCGTTTTTGATTGAAATTTTGTGGCGGTGCATTATTTTTTTTGTTACATTCGATCTGCAATTAAAACATGTTTCATTACTTTTGCACTTATTTGTTGTTACGTGTTGTTTTTGTTAAAAATGTATTATTATAAATGCACGTTCATCAAAAAATAAACGCTAAATCCATAAAAAGTAATTTACATTCAATTTTTATGAAAAATTAATATAATTCAAGATAACCAAATAATTGACGATTTCATAATTTTTTTATCGTGAGGCGGTTTGGAATGCGCGCGAAGTGGAATGATTTTAAACTAAAATTGATACCCGCCGTCAAATAACAAAGACGATGTTTTGGGAAATTGCGTTATTCCAAACGTATTGACAAAGATACTTGATGGTTGTTTCAATATTGAAATGAGTATTATAATATAATACAATTTTAAAAACGGATAGGTAATATGTTCCAGCTTACCTGTACATTTTCATTGACAGTTAAAAGTTCTCCGGGAACTATCAGCGACTTCTTTACGAGTTGTTTTTTACGGGTTGATATAGTTTCCTGTAAAAAAAATACATTGATGAAATAAAAATTTATTCACATTTTCTGAGAATATTTAAATGAACTATTTCTAGCAACGGTAATTATGTGTAAATCCCAATTTGGGCGTAAATAATAAATAAAGATGATTGGAACTTACCCAAACATTCCAGCGTTGA